>JAWWLY010000460.1:0-11097 GCA_035041215.1 Gymnopithys bicolor | reverse complement strand
GCTTGGAGCACCCTGGGCTGGTGGGAGGTGTCCCTGCCCATGGCAGGGGGTGGAAGGAGATGAGCTTTAAGGTCCCTTCCAACCCAAAGCATTCCATGTTTCTATGACATGCTAGAAGAGCTTTGGGGCTCAGGGCTCCTGATAATCAGTCTCTAGTGACAAAAAGCCAGTCAGAGCCATGTGACATGAAGGGAAGAGTGTTCAGGAAGGGTTCTCAGCAGCAGCTCATGATTTGGTGTTTGGAGGCTGCTCAGACACTTCTCTGAAGGCTTCTGCCTGGGGAGGGCTTGCTGGAGCCTGGTCAGCCTCCAGGAGCAGCACAGGTGAGGGCAGGGCCCCCTCAGAGCTGCAGTGCCCACCATGGGCTCACTCTTGCCTGGCAACCAGTGCCAGGACAGAGACTTGGCCTCAGGCTGTGCCAGGGGAGGTTCAGGTTGGGCATTAGGAGAGATTTCTTCACTGGGATTGTGGTTAAACATTGGAACAAGCTGGCCCGGGGGTGGTGGGGTCACACCCCTGGCAGTGTTCAAAAAGAGAGCAAATGTGCCGCCTCACAGTCTGTTTGGTGGGCATGGGGCAGTTGGGCACAGGCTGGACTTGGTGCTCTTGGAGGTGTTCTCAACCATTAATGATTTCTGTCCTGAAGGATCTGCTAATGAGCCCCTCCTTAGTCACTTGCTCTTGATCAAAGAGACCCAACACCCCACCAGGAATGTCCCCATGTGTCACCCTACCCAGGTGGGCAGGTGGGTCCTTCAGCCTGGTCTGGAGTCCAGCCCAGCTGCAGGTTTAGCTTCTCCTTGAGCAGGGGCCCAATGTCACAATGTCACAGCAGCTCTGGGCACCTCACACCTCCTCGTGTCTGTCACCTGGCCCAGATTAGGAGAGGAGCAGTTAAAAATAGTCCCCAAAAGCTCTATGAGACCACGTGGCTTCAGTGTGGAGCAGCTTCACAGCTCCCAGTGCCATCTTCTCATCCCAGTGACCTCAATGGCCTCCCACAGGCCTCCCAGACCCAGCCCAGCACTTGGTTCCCTCACACTGGTGTGAAACACTCTGAATAATTGATGATCTGCTTTGATGACTGAACTGGAAAATGGGGAGTTTTTTGGGTCAATCCAAAATGAAATTATTCTCTTTTCCATTTTTCTCCTCCCCCTCCCCAACCCCAGATCTGAAAAAGAACCCTCAGATGAGCACATTGACGAGTGGATTAAATGTTTTGTTTTGGAGTTTAGTTAAAGTTCTTTCCTGTGTGGGGTCAAAACAGGTGGAGAATTAGGGAGGGGAAATGAGCAGGTCATGTCCCTGAAACCTGCAGTTCCATGCCTGGCCACCCACGGCCCAGAGTGATGCCAGGTGACCTTCTCAGCTCTGCAGTGTCCTAGAAATCTCAGCTCCAACAGCCTCCTGCATGTTGGCTTAAAGCTCCCTGCAAAGTCTTGGGAGATTGACCCCTCCTGCTGTGGGGAACGTGCTCCAAACAGCCAGAGATGAAAGAAGATGGATCAAATTAGAATAAGAGAATGTAGATGAACACCAGGAGAGCTGCAAAGGTTCACCAGGAAGGAACAGGCAGCAGGAGATGTGAGTTATCTCCTGAGGGCTCTGTTCTGAGGAACCTCCCTCACCTCCTGGTTCTCTGTCAAAGTCAGACAGAGAGAGGGAAAAAGAGACATCTTGAAGGTGGGACCCCACATCCCACCTGTGGGATAAGGAGGAGGCAGCAGTTGGAGCTGTGGTGGATCTCCAAGGCATTTTCAAGCTTATTCTTCTCCTTCAAAGGCAGAAACAGCTGCACACCTGGAAGGGCAAGGTGGCACATGCAAAATAAAGAAAAGGAAAAGGAATATGTTGGAGGGTAAGACTCTTGTTGTCCTGTGACTTCAGGGAGCCTTGGCTTAGGACTAATCATCTCCACCAGACAAATGGATCGTTCCCTGTCCCCTGAACTTGGCTGCCTTTTCACTCCAGAGTCTGCATGACAGAGGATTCACTCCTACTATTTCTGCCTAAAAGACAACTCCAAGGTTTGGTTTGCTGATCATATTGCACTTGTTTCCTTGTGCTTAGTGATGCTGATCAAACTATTCCAAGAAGGCAGAAACCACATGTAAGTTCTACCAGATTCAAGTTTGCCTTCAAGTGCAGATACTCACTACAAACCAAGGGAGCCTGTTGTTGGAAAACAGAAAGGAGGCATTTCAGGTATTAAACAAAGAGGTTGCCTTTGGTATTCAATGTCGAGTAGTAAACAAGACTGAGAAGTGGCCAAATACTGAATGAGAAAAGGCAGATGAATAGAGCACAAGAAATAATCACAATATCCATATATGATTCCTTCCAAAGGCTGAGAAATTTCATAAATTAATACAGCAAATTTGAAACAAAATCTTCCACAATTGGTGTATTTGCCACATCAGAAAAGTTTTGTTCGTTTGTGCCTTTTCTAATTTCCTAATGCTGTTAATATGTCCTGAGATCAGATTTTACTTTTGACCACAAAGAAATGAATCCATTGCCATGAGCAACCTGTGCAAAAGCAGCTCCCCCAGAGGGTGGTGGGCACTGAGCAGGCTCCCCAGGGCAGTGGGCACAGCCCCAAGGCTGCCAGAGCTGCAGGAGGGTTTGGATGATGCTCTGGGGCACAGGGGGTGACTCTTGGGGATGGGCCCGTGCAGGGCTGAGGGTTGGACTGGATGGTCCTTGGGGGTCCCTTTCAACTTGGCCTATTCTGGGACTGTGTCAAGGATCCTTCCCAGCCCTACTCAGGAGTTTGTGCATCAGCTTGAAAGTGGAGGCAGGAGAAATGCAGAACTCAGAATCACAGAATCACAGGATTACTAAGGCTGGAAAAGACCTCTGAGATCATTAAGCCCAACTGATGGACCTCTCCTGGTCTACAGTGGTGGCAGATTTGTCTGCTGTGTGCAGGTCCCACCTCTCTGGGACTGCTCTGCTGCACCTTGAACTGCTCAGAAATGGAGGGAACAAGAAGGGCCACTGATAGGAAATGTGGATTCCTGTTGAAACACTGAAAATGAGAGACTTTAGTTTGAAAGCCATTTTAAATATCCCTTTGTGTCAGAAAATTTTAAATTGGAAATGAGAAAAGTTCTGACTATTGGGGATGGGCCTGTGCAGGATCATGAATTGCACTGGATGATCCTTGTGGGTCCCTCCAACTCAGCACATTCTGGGAGTCTGTGAAGATGTTTGAAGAGGATAATATGCCCCCCTTTTCCATGGTCCTGCCTTGCTTCTTGCCTCCATCCTGTTTTCCAAGGGCCCAAGGAGCGAGGCCCAGCAGGATGTGTCCTCCTGCAGGGTGCTGAGGTCAGGCTGGGATCAGAGTCCCCATGGCCCACCAATATATGGTGGTTTGGACTGTTTAACATTGACATTTAACCCCATCACCTGATCCCTCACTGCTCTGTTCAGCTCCCTCTGCTTTCCCTGGGCCAAAGGAAGCACAAGAGTTGCTGGTAGGAAATGCAGGACTTTGGTTCCCTCCCGACTCCCATTGCCACAATTCCCTGGGAAGGAGGTCCTGGTGTCCATCTCTCCTGTCTGACTGCACATGCAGTTTTCCTCAAGGATTTTTCAAGCAACAAGAGCCGATTCCTTGTCTATGAGAAGATGTTTTTTCAAGGTGTTTGTCTCTCCCTGAAGCAACACAGACTCCAAGCTCAGATATAAGTGAACTTCGAATTAAAGGCAAGAAAGTAAAATAAATCACAAAACTTGTGCAACTAATGCAAAAGTGTGGAGAAAAGAGGCTTCTCAATCCCTGCAACAACCTGAAAGGAGTTTGTGGTGAGCTGGGGGTTGGGTTCTTCTCCTAGGTATAAATGACAGGACAAAGGGAAATGGCCTCAAGTAGCACCAGGAGAGGTCCAGGTTGGATATCAGGATAATTTTCTTTATTAAAAGAGTGGTCAGGCACTGGGAGGGGCTGCCCAGGGAATTGGTGGAGTCACTATCCCTGGAGGTGTCCAAAGAACATGTCACTTTTTGGGGTGGTCTACTGAGCATGGGGGATTGCTGGAAGGTTGGACCTGATGAACTTGGGGGTGTTTTCTCACCTTGATGAGGCTGTGACTGTGTGAGAAAGGGAACGTGCACAGAGCTCTGGGGTCTGTATTGCCTTGCAGAGCCTCCTGCAGAGCTTGGTGCTCACTGAGCTGTTAGAAGGGCTTGCTGGATATCAGACCCAAAGCTTTCTGCTTCTGGAGAACCAGGGATTATTGACCCCTGAATCATCCTATAATGGCATAAATATTGACAACCACTGAGGCAAACATCAGGCTTTATTGACCAAGGTGTAGCAGTTAGCCAGGTTTACAGAGCTGGAAGGAACAGCAAATCATGTTTCATGAGACAGGCTGTCAATAGAGACTGTTATCACTTCCCTTAGCTGGAAAAACTGGGATTCCACACTGAGAGAGCTCCTTCCCACTCCTGGGACAGCACATTCCCAGCTGGAGCTGCACTGGCCCCAGCTGAGCCCATTCCCCCTCACTGACTCATCCCAACCCTCGCAGATGGTGCGTTTTTATTAAGATTGCCCAGATAAAAACTTCCCTGGAGATGATTCCATGGACAATTCCCATGCAAAGCACCTAACTCAGGGTAGCAGAGAGCAGAAAATCTCAGGACTGAGGAAGGAAAGGTCATTCACACTCCAGGTCCTGCACATCTGCACACTGGGGTCAGAATGGGATTTAAGGGAGCCTGACAGGCATCCCTTGGTCCAGCAGCACCCATTCCAGGGCATTCCTGTGCTGTCCGTGGCACTCTTGTGCTTTCCAGGGCATTCCTGTGCTGTCCATGGCACTCTTGTGCTTTCCAGGGCATTCCTATGCTGTCCAGGGCACTTCTGTGCTTTCCAGGGCATTCCTGTGCTTTCCATGGCACTCCTGTGCTGTCCAGGGCACTCCTGTACTTTCCATGGCACTCCTGTGCTGTCCATGGCTGCTGTGTGTCCATGGCATTCCTGTGCTGTCCATGGCATTCCTGTGCTTTCTGTTGCACTCCTGTGCTTTCCAGGGCATTCCTGTGCTGTCCATGGCACTCCTGTGCTGTCCATGGCTGCTGTGTGTCCATGGCATTCCTGTGTTTTCCAGGGCATTCCTGTACTTTCCATTGCACTCCTGTGCTGTCCATGGCACTCCTGTGCTGTCCATGGCTGCTGTGTGTCCATCCCTGCCCTCACTTCCAGCCTACCTTGGGAAGCTTATGTAAGCTCCTCCTGCCCCTCTGCCTGGCACACAGGTGGGACACGTTTCTGGGTCACACCCTGGTACCTCTCAGAGCCAATTGCCAGGAACTGAGGCAGCTCCAAGAGAACATTTGCCCCAGGCACTTCAGCTGATAATTATCCACCACGGGGCTCCTCAGCTGTTCCTGGCCCCTGTTTGGACAGGAACACAAGTCCTGTTGGAATCAGGTCTAGTGATTTCAGATATTGTAGGTCCTACATGATTGCCTTTCCTGAAGCCTTTTGAGGAGACAGTGAGAGGATATTCTTGCCATGACCCTTTCCAGGCAGTCCTGACTCAGACTCTCCCTCTCTGAGAGGGGGACCTGGCTTAGGCCTTGTCCCAGCCCCTCCTGCATCCCTCAGCCATTCAGATGCATTTCCTGAACACCAGATTAGTTATCTGAGAGTTTCTTTTTCACTGTCAATCTCCCCTTTCTGTGGAGTGGAACTGAACTCAAGTGTGAGGAGATGCAGCAAAGAGAATGGTTTTTTTGCACCGCAGTTTCCCCCTGGACCTCCCTGAACAGATCTTTGTGAGATCCACAGTGGTGGAGACTCTCCCAATGCCAGGAGTTTCACTTCCACCCTGCTCTGGTCCTGCACCAGTCCCTATGAAACCCTTCCAGGCTCCTTCCTTCACCTTCTGGTAGAGATTGTCACTCTGTTTGCCACAGGAGGCAGAAATCCTGTGCACAGGCATTCAAGGAGACGCCCTGGGAGCTCTGGGGCTGCTGAAGAGGGAAACTAGAGGTCACTTCCACGCCTTCCTGAGGCAGCTCCAGCACCTTCCTGACACTCCTCACACACATCCACCCTCATTTCACAAGAAAATCTCCTGGGAAGAATTCAGGGAGGGCAGTGAAATCCAGCCAGCTCCAAAAAGAGTGAAACACTGACATTCCAGGCTGAATATTAAGTACCAATTTCTATTAATTAAAATTAGACTTGGAGAATTTGCAGAGACATCACAGACAGCTGTAGTAGATGGAACTGAATGAATATTCAGCACCTCCCATTCCTGGGATCCCAATCCCAGAGCTGAGCAATGTTCTGGCTCCCTGCTGTCCAGGAGGGAAGTCTGAACTGCAAATATCTGCTGGGACTCATTATTGCTAGAGCATTTCTCAGCAGACAAAGGGCTTTATTGCAGCTAAATAGGTGCCAGAATTACTTGGTGATTAGTTTGCAGAATGTTTTGCATTTCGTTTTGTTCATCCTCCACGTTCGTATTTTCCTGCTGAGATGCCTTAGACGCTCATTTTGGAAATGACTGGGCTTTTCACAGAATTAATTGGGCATGATCTGAGGAGATGGTGTGACAGCAGAAAGGCTCTCTCTTAAGAGTAGGGTTTGCTCAAGGAAGTGTTGGGCTGGATTTGAGCTTCTGTTTAAGTACTAGGCTGAAAAGGGACCTCAAAAAGAAGGAATCATCAAATGCTCACAGGCGTTAATTCCAAGGGCCTTGAGCCACAGAGTTCAAACCCACCAGCTGTGACCTCAGCTGGGATCACAGGCAGCCTCAGCCCCACAGCCTCTGCTGGACACTGCTATTGGTGTTGCTGCTCCATTAACATTGATATGGTATTTATTTCCATTTTCATACCTTCCTCATGAATTGTTATTATTGTTCCCCACACTTGTTATTAAGTCTGATATGGAATCTGATGAAATCATGTCTGGGGCAGATCCTGGAGGAAGGACAGGTCACACTTCTCTGCTGAGATTTCTTCATCAGCCACCAACAATAAATGTTCAGAAACAGGAATTGTGTGTCACAGCAGATCATGCCCTACCTACATCAGTGTCTCTGCATACAGATGTTTCTTTGTCCTGTGCCCAGCCAAAAGTCTGAGGTCCAGTTTTCCACTTCAGTTGTTCAGCTCATAAACAGTAATAAAATATTCACAGTTTCCTTGCTCTTGCTCTGATATTTTTTGGATGTTCACATTGTCCCTACAGCTGCCATGACCTTTATCTTTCAATTCTCTGCAAGGGTCCAAAAGGAGATGTCCTTGAACTGAGAGGAAAATGCTCTCAGGTAGTTCAGGGGGTGCCTGTCTCATAAATTTGAGATGGTGAAACATGGGCCAGTGCACTCCCAGCTCCCAGGGACCCTGTAAGGCAGCACAGGGAGACACAGGCTGTGCTCTGGAGCTTCTGCTACCCTGGACACACCTCAAAGGAGGCAGATGTCAGATCTCAGCTTCCTTCCTACACAACCTTTAACTTGACCTCCTGGGTCAGTGATCCCTCCTGGGTTCCAGCTGACAATCACTGAGGACAGTTGGAGATGACTTAGAATGAAAGAATTCAATGGTCAGATGGATCTCCCTGTATATTTTGCTTTTTCTTTCGTGCCACAAAAGCAGAATCAATGCAATGTCCTGGTGCTGAGTTTGCATTTCCATCCCTCAGAGCAGCCTCAGTTAACTCCAGTGCAGCCACATGGCACCATCAGCACAGGGCCAGTCCCTTTTGCCCTGTAACTTCTGTGCAAACACCTGGCTCAGGTTTCTGGAACTCTGTGTACACAACTGTATTTTCACTGTAACTTCTGAGCAAAGTCCCTGGCTCGTGATGTTTGACCTCAGCCCACTGTTGGCTTTGGAAATCTGTCTCCCCTCAGTGTTTTGACAAGCTCATTACAGCAGTATAATTAGCATTCCGGGGGTAATGCAGGGTCCCTCTCACACAGTGAGAAGCTCTGACTTCCTCCTCGGTGAATTAATCCTTTTATTCTCAGGTTTGAACTGGCTCATCCTGTGCAATGACCCCAGATCTCCTCGGGGGTTTCATTAAACACAAGCAGCTCCTCTTTGGAAAGTTGCCATGGCTGTGGTGGGCAATGCTCAGCTGCTGGGGCTGGTTAGCCAGGCTTGGTGCCCCCAGGGACACACATTGCCAGGGACACAAAGCCCTGGGTTATGTTCTCCTTCAGAGGGGCAGGTGAAGGACCCAGCAGGGAGGGACCTGCTGGCACAGCTGCTAAAGATGCCCATCCATGCTCTGGACTTGGTGGTTGCAACTCCCACTCTTGGCTGAAAAGGCAAAGCATCCTGAGAGCTTTTGTGAGCTGGTTAAGATCAAAGAAATGTGGTTGCATAAATGGTAATATTTCTGGAATACTAAACTGGAATAACATGAACTTGGCTTTGCAAATGCAGGGAAGTGTCAACTGAGAACGTTGAACAATTTTCCCTGATTGACCCATCTCAAGCTTGTCGATCTCAGTCTCCAAACAAGCTGGCAAGGGTTGTTCTCAGTTTGGTACAAATAGGGTGCAGTGCTAAGGCTGGGCTGGATTCCTGGTTTCTGGGATCTCAAGGGGGCTTGCAGGGTGTTGCTCAGCCCCTGCTCAGCCTGAACTGGTCATTGACACACTGGATGTTCCTGTGGGCAGGGTGACCCCGTGGCACAGAGCCCTCGGGGCTGAGTTGTTCCTTGACATGTTGACTGTTACCCAAAATCTCCAAAACTGGTTGTTGCAGCAGAAGAAAGAAATATTTCCAGACTCTGGTCCAAGGTAGAGCTGGAAGCAGCCCAGGCTGGAGGGATCAGTGCTGAGTGGGAGTTTAAGGACACACATTAACAGTACCCAGAGCCTCCTGAGGGGAGCTCTGCTCCTCCTGCACCCACAGAGCCTCTGCCCAGGCTGCAGACTAGACCATGGATCTGCAGGAAGGGTGTGAGACCCCTGTGAGCAACAAGCTCAAGGTGAGCCAACACTGTACCCTTGCAGCACAGGAAGCCAAAGCCTCCTGGATGGGATGGCATTGAGGGAGGGGATCCTCTCCCTCTGCTCAGCACAGGGGATAATCATCTGAGAGACAGGGATGCACTGGGGTGAGCCCAGAGCAAGGCAGTGAAGATGACTGAGGGATGGGACTGGCCATGGAATGGGGAGGGGATGGAAGATCTGGGAGTGTTCAGCTTGGAGAAGCCTCAGGGGCACCTTCTCAAGGTGCACCTGCCCGATGGGAGGCTGTAAACACTTCCTGACCCTTCCCCTGCACAGGCACTGAGCAGGCTCCCCAGGGCAGTGGGCACAGCCCCAAGGCTGCCAGAGCTGCAGGAGGGTTTGGATGATGCTCTGGGGCACAGGGGGTGACTCTTGGGGATGGGCCTGTGCAGGGCTGAGGGTTGGACTGGATGGTCCTGGTGGGTCCCTTCCAGCTCAGCACATTCTTGGATTCTGTGATTCTCTCTGCTACCCAATGACAGGACAAAGGAAATGGGCAGAAACAGGGAATTCCATTTAAAAAACAAGACAAAACTTCCTTTACTGTGAGTGTGTTCAAACCCAGACAGGCTGTGGAATCTCCATCTCTGGAGATGTAGAAATCCCCCCTGTCCATGCCCCTGGACAACCTGCTCCAGCTGATCCTGCCCTGAGAAGGGAGTTGGGACTGGAAGGTCTCCAGAGGTGCCTCCAACCTCAGCAAAAGTGTAATTAAACATGTAGGTTGCTATTTTGTAGGACAATGGAACATTAAATTCTTGTCTTAGGTAAAGCTTAGTGATTCCAGTAGGATAAAAACCTAAACCCTGTGCTGGGACAAATGCCCTGGACCAATGGGAGACACCTTCTCATTGAATCCTCAGTGCTGGGCTTCAGGGGTCTTTGGAAAGGGTGTGAATTCAGCAGCACCACCTCATTGTGTTCTGCATCCACTTCTGACCACAGCAGATGACAACAGTGTCATTTCTATAAGCCTGAACACAAATAATTGACTCCAGAGCCCTCTGAGCTTGGCAATTCTGGCAGATAAGAGAGAAGTCATGGAGCTGAGCAGGAGATTGCAAGCAAAATCTCCTGTATAATTAATCCCAGAAGCAGCACCAGTGATTTACCTGACAAATCACTTGCTTGCTGATATTTTCAACAGTTCTTGGAAGCTAAAACCACCCCACCCAAAGCCTAACAATAAGAAAACTTGTACCTAACAATAAGAAAACCCTAAACAACAAGGTTTTGAAAACCCAGTGTTGTGCTTAAGAAATGAGGCTACTTTCTATTAAACCTACCCATAAAGTGACCCAAAGAATTACCCTGAGAGTGCAGACACTGGTGGGAGCTGACACCATGGATGAGGATTTCTGTAATGAACTGGTTCCTCTGCAGCCAGTTTGTCTAATCAAATGCATGAAGGAAGTGTAGCTCTTATTCCCTGCAGGGCCAGGCCTTCTCTGACAGTTCCAGCACAGCCAGTCCAACCAGACTCTGGCCCTCTCTGAACTGGCCCAGAAAGGCTCCTGTGGCAGGACAGCACTGAGAGCTGGAGGATGGAGGACATGGTGGAGGGGTGGTGGGTACCAGCTGGGGCTCCTACTTGGTCTAGGAGAGGTGACCACACTTCAGCAAGCAGCTGGAGAGCAAAAGCATCTTAAAATATCTGCAAGGCTTCCATCCCTCCAGCCTGACCAGCAGCTCTCCTGGGATGGAGCTCCTGTGCTTGGACCTGCAGGAACACCCAGGTCCCCACAGGAGGGGAGCTCCCTCACCTCCAGGCACCAGGAACATTCCCTGCTTCAGTCTCAGCTCTCTGCTTCCCTCTGACTTCTGTCTAGAAATTCCCTGGAGGTGCCAGGACATGTTTCCCAGTTAAGAATGTGTTGACACTGGAGCGTTCCCACGAGCAGCAGCAGTTGGAAGACATCTACATTTTTAGAGGCAAAGCTGTTTCTGAGAAGGCTCCTGTGCTGGTCTGAAGGAAAACTGGCAGGAGAAACAAACCCAACACAAGAGAGATGATAAGTCAGAGTTACAATTTAATAACAATATCACAATAAATGCAATGGCACAAAGAGAAATTGGGTTTAACCCACAAACCCAG
>JAWWLY010000459.1:0-11100 GCA_035041215.1 Gymnopithys bicolor | reverse complement strand
AGCTAGCTCAGCCCAGCTCAAATCAGCTGACAATCCCAGGCCTAGCTGAACTTTAAAACCAAATTTAGGCCCACCTGGCCAAACCCATAACAAATAGACAATTATGTACCCAGGGGAGGAGAGATGACAGGGTGCCATATATGGAGCAGTAAAAGAATTGGAGCTGCTTCTTTCATTGCAAGAAAGTGATACTTGGCAAGTTCTTTTGTTTAGGAAAAGCTCAAGTTTGTTTTGATGCAACACTTTTTTTTTCAATTCTTCAGACTGAAATAAAAAGGGAAAAGGAAATTTTAAAGTGGTTTTGGTCATGAGAAGTAGTGAGGCTTTTAAAATATACTCTCTTTCAATTAGACTTAAGTAAATAGTGTGTGTTCTTCTTGTTGGCTGCAGTAGCTCATCAGTAATAGAGGGTACCATGTGAAAACTACTGGTGATAAGTGTTGTATTTCTGTTTGTCTGTAATTAAAATGAGATGATATGATAGGAAAATGCTGCACCTGACACTCAACTCCAGTATAAGCTTTTACAGGTGTCCTGTTTAACTGTGATGTGTACTTGGCTCTGGTGAGTTTGACTGAGGGCAGTGTGACTTTGCAGCAACTGGTGTGATGATTTGCTGCAAACATGACTTGGGTAGAGGTGGGCTGGATTTTAGCTCTTGGGTTGGTAACAGGAGGCCTTGTATGAGCTCCTTGTGCTTCAGTTCCCAGTCTGTGTCCTGTATCTGCTACTTCCTCATGTCATGGAAGCACTTGTGAATTTGTCTCTTGTTATAAATCTAAATGATAAATGATAAACCTTAGATACCTACACACACACACAAAAAAAATTGTGTTTTATACTCATCCTGAGTGGGTTTTAGGAATAATTTTACAGCGTAGTGTCAGTTTACTGTGTCAGAGCTCTGCAATATGTGTGCTTTTCTCTTGAAGAGCAATGAATATTGTATAGTTCTTTGTTTTGTTGAATTTAACATCTTTTGTTGAATTTTGCATCTTTTCTCTTTCACCTTTCTGTCACATTTATGTGGGACAGCAGAGTACGAGATTCTTTGTATTTAATGTAGCCTTAAAAGCTTTATGCTGAATTTTAGAGAATAATGCTTCAAAAAGGAAGATGAATACCCAACTATAATATTGACTTTTGCACAAACTATGTGCAAACTATAAGCTTGCATTTTTATTTTATAAGCAAATGAATGTTAATTTAAAAAGGCATTTTTCAACATACATTTTTACAGAAAACTATTTTTTTTCAGGAAGCTGTTAAGCTGTATCTATATTTCAATATTCTACTCTTTTTCTCTGTGAGCAGCGTGCTGTGACTGCTCATGGGTAACCTCCTTTAGTTAAAAGAGTTTTTATCTTTTAGTGTTACAGAATTGTGGAGCCATTGGAGGTATATTGGATGGGTTTGCTGTAGTCATTAAAACACAGATGGAGCTTTTGGTGAAGTGTATTTGAGTGGTGGTCAGTGTTACTTGGTACTGAGCATGAGCTACTTATAGTCAACCAACCACAAAAACTCTTCAGTGAATTCAGCTACCTGCTGGAAAGATGGAAGATATGGCTGTTATCTTGGAGGTGCCACACACAAATAGACATTTCACTCATTGCAGGTGAAATGCAAGAGGGTATGGGAAAAAAATTAGTGATTTCTCACTTTTGATAGGAGTAGTTATAGCTGTCATTGAAATAAAATTTTGACAATGTTCTAGTAAGATTGTTTTGAACAGGAAGACAACTTGACCTTTTTTGATTGTATTTTTAAAAGGGTCTTTGCATCACTCATATAGATAAACTTTTATATATAACTGGCAGATTTGCTTTATAAATTGGTTTTTTCGGAAGCAAGTTGTTGGATTTTAATTTGTTGATTTATTGGCATTATTTATGTTCTGATTCTTAGTTTGTACAACTTTATGACTGACAAAACTAGAGTTAGGGCTGCTACTGAATACCTGGTTTCCTGCTGTATTTGGTAGTGAATTTGAAGGATTACTTTGTGTCCTGTCTTTAAAACAAACAAATGCTTAGCGGGCAGGCAAACTTCAGGGTATACACTGCACATGTGTTCAAAGCAGCATCTTGGAAGGTCAGTTGTAGCTGATGTCTTTTTGCTTAACTTTCTGTAACTGATGGTAGGAAAGCAGAGAGTGCAAATAGGTTTCAGTGTCAGTCTGTTGTCTGCAGAGCATCAGCAGCAGTTTGCTAAAGCCCCCTGGAAAGCTGTCGAGCATTCTGTTTGGAACTGCCAGAACTGTGGTGAAGGAGAGCAGTGTTGGCGTTTGTCCATGTGGTACTAAATATAGCTTATATTAACACAGCTGTTTCATGGTGGTGTTTGTGTTCTATTTTTTCATCCTTCCCCAAAAGCAGCACAGTGATCATCAAACCTCTCTGATTGCTAAATAACTTAGATATTGAAAATGTTTTTCTTTGCAGTTTAATGCAGAACAGACTTAATTCTCTTTAGCCACAGTACAGCACCAAGACTGATAAATGGTGCAGCTGTTTTGTCATCTGGTACAAAACACCTAAGAAAGTACAGGATAAAAGATTAGAGATTAAATAGAATTGCCTTTTTTGAGAAAGGGAGCATACAGACATATAAGGAAAGCAAGAAACTATGTTAGAACAAATTTTACCTGTTTTTACTAGAAAATTCTTGCCATGTGCTCTGTTCCTGTCTTCCCCTTTAAAACCTTAACAGTAGCATATTATAAAGGCTTATAACTTTATAAAGTTAAAACTGTTTGACAACAAATTTGAAATGGCTCAGCTGCTACTCATGAATTTTTGGAACACGTTCTTGTGTGGTGAGTATGTGGCAAGGAAATGAAGATCACCTTCCATCTACCAGTTACGTTAAATACATGAAGAGTGCATGCAACTAAACAGCATTAGGGGTTTTTTTCTGTACCTTTATTCTGCCTACATGGTCTTCCTCCGCACAGCCCATCCCCTTCACTTCTGTAGAATCATAGAATCATAGAATCAGCTGGGTTGGAAGAGACCTCTGAGATCATCAAGTCCAACCCTTGGTCCAACCCCACTGTGATTACCAGATCATGGCACTCAGTGCCACGTCCAATCTCATCTTAAAGTCCTCCAGGGATGGTGAATCCACCCCCTCTCTGGGCAGGCTATTCCAATGCCTGACCACTCTCTCTGTAAAGAATTTCTTTCTGCTATCTAGCCTAAATCTCCCCTGAAGGTATGTTTGGAGCTGTCTCCTGTTTTTAGCTGCCTTTAAAAGTATCATGGAGCCCAAGGAAGGAATGAAGCAGCCCGTGGTGTCTGAGCCATCTTGTTGTAGGCATAATAGTGACACTGATACCCACTGCTCCAAAATTGCCTCTTTCCACTTGGTCCAGATAGTTTGCTATAATTCATCAGACTGCCTGTAGGAAACAAGAGCTGTGTGACACATAGTGGGATTTTGTTGATGTATTTTGTACAGTTACAGCACTAATAAATAAAGCCATTCTCTGTGATTGAGATCCCGTGCAACCACAGAGCAGCTGTGCATCTCGGGCTCCTGGCAGACTGCCACAGCTGGCCTGGTGTTTGTGGGGCTTGTGTGCACACTGCTGAGCAGTTTCACAAAAAACTTTATCACCTCATCACTCCTGTTGCTTCAGGTGGCTTCTGTGAAGAAGGCAAGAGGTGCACACAGTCCCAAACAGGGACTTAAACTTCTAGTCGTGCCATGATAGATCTACTCAGGGTGTGGCACTGCTGAATTGAACAGTAAGTATTGTTGCGTTTCTCCATGTGTGAATGTTCCTCCATACTTGCTCGAGGAATAAATGACGTGTGCAAAAGTTAAGGAAATTAATTTTCTAGCAGGAGATTAAACAAAAAATTGCAGCAGGTAACCATTAGATACAGAGTGTAACAAAATTCCAAGGACTGGTGCTGATATGATGGTTGGAGGCTGTTTGGGCACAGGGATCAGAAAGTGATAGTGATTTTGATTCTCAGAGAAGTAAAGAGATGGGTTATCAGAACTTTTACCTTGGGCTTCCAGAGGTGTTACAACCTGCCCCTGGAAAAGGGGACGGGGGTAACCTAGGTTGTTATCAATAATTCCCTTGGGGTGGATTAGAGTGAAACGACACTGGATAATCGGTGTTTATTTTAACAATTCTGTATAATGTGACATAGAAATAACCTTAGTGGTGGGGGGAAAAAGATGCATTCGGGGAAGAAAGACAGGAGAAGAGTCCAGGACAGCAAGGAAAAAGAAAAGATGAGAATGAAAAGGTTCACATAGTCACTGCCCAGGGATCCAGCATTGCATCTCAGCAGTCCTGAAGGCCATGGTCTTGACCTGCAGACGGTGGGGTTGAGGAACAGAACCCAAACCTCCAAAGTCACCAGTCCATATATGTACCCTCAGCATGCCTTTTGCACCTCCCCCAAGACAGGGGCTTGTTTTCCATGAATTAGTGTCACCAGCCGGGCCATGAACCCCCAATATTCTTCCCACCTTTCATGATGGGCGCAGGGTTCATGTGGAGGGCAACGTAACGGCTCTTCTTGCCTCTTGAGGGTTTGACGCTTTCAGCACTGGAGGGAGGGATGGGCCCCAACTGCCTGTCAGAGGTAGAATGCAAAAGTCAAAAGCCTGCAAAGTCTCCTAGAATGCATAAATCATGAACCATTTCAGTCTCTGACCAGAGGGTACAGAGGCCTTTGACTGACACTCAGGAAGAAGAGATTGTCCCACCTTTGGAAGAAGGGGCAGGTCACTCAGGGGAACAGCAAGGATGTTGTGAGGTTATGCAGGGAGAAAATTAGAAAGGCAAAGGCCAACTACAGCCTAATCTGGCTACTGCTGTAAAAGACAATTAAAAATGTTTCTGCAAGTACATCAGCAACAAAAAGAGGACCAAGGTGAACTTCCTTCCTTTATTGGATGTGTTGGGATGTATAGTGACAAAGGCTGAGGAAAAGGCCAAAGTACTTAATGCCTTCTTTGCCTCAGTCTTTAATAACAAGACCAATTGTTCTGTGGGTATCCAGCTCACTGAGCAGAACAAGTCCCAATAATCCAGGGGGGAATGGTCAGCAACAGGCTACACACTAGACAAGCACAAACCTATGGGACCAAATGGAATTCACCCAAGGGCCCTGAGGGAGCTGGGGGAAGTATTTACTGAGCCACTTTGCATCATTTACCAGCAGTCCCAGGTAAGCAAGGAGGGGCCAGTTGACAGGAGTTTGGGAAATGTAATACCCATCTACAAGAATGGCTTAAAGGAGGGTTTGGGGAGCTACAGGCCTGTCAGCCTCATCTCAGTGCCAGATGAGGTTGTTAAGCAGATCATCTTGAGTGTGATCACAAGGACAACCTGAGGGTCTGACCCCAGCCAGTGTGGGTTTGTGAGTGAAAGGCAAGTCCTGCTTGACCCACCTGATCTCCTTCTATGTCAAGGTGACCTGCATGGTGGATGAGGCAAGGACAGTGGATGTTGCCTACCTGGGTAGTAAAGGTCTTTGACAGTGTTTCTCACAACATTCTCCTGGTGAAGCTGTCTGCTCATGGCTTGGATGTGTGTGCTCTTTGCTGGGGAAAAAACTGGCTGGATGGCTGGGCCCAGAGAGTGGTGGTGAATGGAGTTAACATCCAGCTGGAGTGTTCCCCAGGGCTCAGCACTGGGACTAGTCCTGTTTAAGGTCTTGACTGATCACTGGGATAATGGGATTGAGTACCCCCATAGTCAGGTCGCAGATGACACTTTATTGGGTGGGAGTGTTGATCTCCTGGAGGGCAGGAAGGCTCTGCAGAGGCATCTGGACAGGCTGGATCAGTGGGCTGAGGCCAATAAAAAGAAGTCCCACAAGGCCAGGTGTTGGGACCTGCCCTTGGGTCACAGCAAACCCATGCAGGGCTCCATGCTGGGGGCAGAGTGGCTGGAAAGCTGCCCAGCAGGCAAGGACCTGGTAGTGCTGGTCGACAGTGAGCTGGACATGAAGCCAAGATGTGCCTGGGTGGCCAAGAAGGGCAGTCGCATCCTTGCTTGTGTCAGGAATAGCATGGCCAGCAGGACCAGGGCAGTGATTGTTCCCCTGTGCTCAGGAGTGGTGGGGGGTCACACCCCAATTTCTGTGTCCAGTTGTGGGCCCCACATGGCGAGACAGACATTGTGGTGCTGGAGCAAGTTCAGAGAAGGGCAGCAAAGCTGAGAAAGGGTCTGGAGCACCAGTCTGATGAGGAGCAGCTGAGGAAGCTGAGGGTGTTTAGCCTGGAGAAAAGGAGGCTCTGGGAACCTCATAATTCCCTACACCTACACAAAAAGAGGTTGTAGCCAGATGTGAGTCAGCCTCTTCTCCCAAGGAATATGTGGATAGGACAAGAGGAAAGGATCTAATGTTGTGGTTGTTATAGTGATAGTAGATGTAGCATCTTTACTCACAATATTCCACACCATTTCTCCCTTGAAGGCTTTAGCTCGCAATGCCATTTATTCCCTGTATTTCTGCTCTCTGTATTCTTCACCAACAATGTGACTTAAATCATTGCACAGCCATACAAAGGTGATTGTAAAAATGTGTTACCAAAGGAACCTGGAAGTGCTTATTAGGCTGGCATGAGTAGCTATTAAAGAAATCCAGCTTTGCATAGAGAAAATTGACATTGAGTTTTCAAGCCTAATTTTCTGAAGAACGTCTGTATCTAAAATCAATACTCCTATTTTTAGAATATTTTAACAAACTGTTGGCTGACAGTTTGCAATGTCCTCATCATTGGACACAAAGTACAGTTTAGACCATGCAGTTCCAGCAGTGAAGTTTCTCGTATCCCAATTTCCAGCTTTTCCTCTAGTATCTCTGGCACATATTTGTATTTTGCCATCACAGAGCAATTCCAACTTTCTTTTTCTTACCTTAGAGCACTCAGTTTTAAGTATGTTGTGCCATCAGTGAGTCCTCTGTTCAGAAGACAGGAATGCTGACCCTCAGTCCTGGCAGTGCTGGGGCTGCCACCCTCTACAGTGGGCACATTGCCAGAGTGCACTGGCATTTTCATGGATTGCTGTAGCAGATTGCAGCCTCATACAAAGACAGATGCCCCTAATTTTACAAAAAAATTTGCTGAATAGATGATTTGAAAAGGCAGTCTAAAAGCCAGATCTGTCATCTGGATTTTTGTGACAGTATGTTTTTAGCAGCTTGCTTAAAAACTAGAAAAGATAATTCTGCTTATGGTGCAGTGTTTGTAATACATCAGCTTTAAGGAGGCTACCAAGACCCTACCAAAAGTGTGCTGAGTAACAGACATATTGATACCATCCCTTCCTGCTGCTGAGGTCTGAATTGGAAAATAGAAGGCCACTTCTAGAGGATAAGGGAAGACAGAAACCCAAAACTAAAACATTTCAGTCACTGAGGTGTCTTCTTTGATGAGAGCAAACAGCCATTTTTGGAAAAGAGCCATGAGCCTACAGCCCTGTGTTGTGAAAGAGTCAGAAAATACCCCTTGGAAAAAGAGAAGGTCAGCATAGGATGTGATTTGAACATGAGGAAAAGTCAAATATTTTCTTGCTGGTGTGGAGGTTCTGCCATATAAGTTATGCCTTTGTTTCTAACACCTAAAATGTCTTGATAGCCACTGAAAAATGCTGTGCCAATTGCACTGTTTAAAACAGCATTACCATCCTTCTTTATTATTTGGTCACAAAGCTTTTCTCTTTGACTTGGACCTTGATCTTCACCTCATTGTGCCTTGTTCTTTGGTGCCTTGATTTCAAGGCTGTATTGCCAGAAGGCAGTTTAGGTGAAAATGAGAGATTTATGGTTGTCATAGGGTCACCTCGGTGGGCCTAAATTTGAGTTTTTTTGATGTTCAGCCTGAGCCTGGGGCTGTCAGCTGATCTGGACTGGGCTAAGCCGACAGCTGACTCCTCCTAGCCAATAGTGTTTTATTCCATACCATATTACAACATGATTTTCCAGGTAACTGTAGAAATTTTAGATTTAATCTCAAAGAGTTAGGCCAGGTAAGCACTGTACTCTTTCAAGGTGAGTCTGGAATATGTAGTTAGTTTCCTCCAAGGGATCATGCTCTTAATGCCTCTGTATAGACGAGAGTATCAGAAGTGGATTTTTTGTGTAATACTAAAGTCTTTCTTCCCTTTTCATGGTGGCTGGATTTTTTAAAAACACGTTATTGTAATGACTATGTTATTTTTATTTTATATTGATATATTTTATTAGTTAGTGAAATAACTTGTCTTTTATTAAACTGTCAATGTAATCCATTGGAAAAACAAGTGTTTCCCCACTTGAGAGAGTAATTTTGTTAATTTTAACTGTTCTCAACAACTGAAGTAGGTACTGACTTTCTGATGGTGTGCTTAGTCTGTTGGTAGCTAATCTATCCATATCATTGTCATTACCTGGGCAAATTCTGCTGTACTAAATTATTGTCATGTTTTACACACATTTTAAACACTTTAAAGTCTTCTTTTTTTCCTATATGTTATCAATGGTTAAGGAGAACTTAAAATATGACGATGAAATGTTTATGTGAATCGTTTTTAATGCTGTTCTTAAAAAAATGTCTTTGGTTTTATTTTACTTTACTCTCAAATGCCTTGTTTTACCTGATTACATTCAACTACTTCCAACTGCTGCATCTCTGAAATCTTCTGAGCTTCAGATTTTGGGACTCAGGTGGAAAAATTTACTTCTGAGTAAAAATGTGTGTCTAAAACTAGAAGTAATTTAATGCTGAAAACCTGTATAGTGTTTTGCTTAGCTCTTGAAATTGAACATTTTGGAAAATTCTATACTGATTTTTATTTTTTTCTTTTCCTGCAAAAATGCATGTTCTTGGCCCAGAGGAAAGAGAAAGTGGGAAAACAAAATAATGTATTTATAATTTACAGACCAGTGGACATATAAAAAATTCTACCAGCTAAAAAGTATTCTATTAAAATATCCTATTCAATGTGTTTTCTGCAGCTATTTCTGTACAAAGTACAAATGCCTTTTGTTTCTTCTGTCTTCAACCCACACCCCTCACCTCCTGGCACCTTTGACCCTATGTCAGAAAAGTCCGTCTTGTTGAGTGGGGAACTAGGAATGGGGGTTTGGGACTTCTTGCTAAAGAAAAGATTGTCCTCTAAGAGGACATAAAATACTACTTTGAAAAGTTAATTGTGTAGGTGAGTGTGTGTCGTGTTTGGAAAAACTGCAATGCATAGGAGATCTTTCAATCAACTGTGTTTACATTTTCATAAATTTCAGTGGTATGACCTTAATAAGTGTGTTAAGTAAAAAGTGTTTCCCTTTACTAGTCTAAAAGTTAATTTTTATTACAGGTTTATAGAGTTCACTAATGTGAAATTCTGCAGTTGAATTAGACAAAATACAAACATGGAAATGAGTTTCTTCACAAATCTGATTTTGGGAGGCAGTGTCTTTTTCTCTGGTTTGTTGGGGTTTCATGCCACTGCATTAAGGAGACATAATGTAATTAATATTAACTAAGAATGGCAATTTTATACAAATCTTTGATAGTGAAGTAGTTTTCTTAGCTTGTAATTGGACTAATGCCCAAACAGTTTTTCTTTATTTTATTCTTTTCTTGTTTAAAATAAAACCAAGTAAAAGCAGAGTATGTTGTACTACAGATCAAACTCCTTCTGACATTGCTGCAAACATACCTATGTGCTTACGAATTGGTGATTATGCAGCTTGGATCATGACCAGGTTTTTAAAGCATCTGCTCATGAGTGAGCCTTCTCACGAATATTCCAGCTGATTTCATGGGATTAGACTTGCACTCATGTGAACAAATCCTGTCTCTGCTGATTAGTCTCTGTAGGCTCTGTTTTTAGGAGTACTCAGTATTCACTATGATGATTGCCTTGTAGAATCTGGCATAAGGGAGTTGTGAGCCTTTCTGCAACTTGGCTTGCTGATATTTCGTAGACAACTTGGATCTCCTTCTGCACGTTGTTTAGTTTGAGTATCTGACTGTTGATTTTACACACTTTCTTTTTTGGATAACTCAAAAAACTTTCTCCAGAACTGCATCTTATCTATGAATAGGAAATATTTGTGTTTGTACGTCAGAGAGAGGAGTCTGTGAGCTGCAGTATCCCTGATATCCTTTCATAGGTTCTGATAAGGTTTTTATTCTTATTTTTTAAAAGGCCCTTAATCTTGATAAGTTTCTTCTTGCCATCTCTTGACAAACCTGGAAAAATCGTGGATCTCGTTGATTCTTCTGTAGGACTTGTGACCAGAAGTGCTTGTTTCGTTCCCTGTGTTCTGTTTTGATCAAGAATTCATGTACTGGCCAAGTAGTGACAGGGTTTTTGTTGTTACTTACAGAACTTGTTGGAATAGCAAAATACCCTGACACTACGTGCAATGAAAGATTTTTAAAATTAGGGGCTCAAAGATTTTTTTATTGCTGTCCTTGAGAGAATCATGAACACCAGGTTGGAAATGAACCTCAAGGATGATCTGATCTAGCCTTTCCTGGCAAAAGCACAGTGCAGACAAGATCAGCAGCACCTTTGTGCCCTGTTCCAGCAAAGGCCAGTCTTGGAGAAACCACTCTTTTTCTCTGAGAGGCCAGTTTGTGCTTTATCTGTTCGTATTAAGTTGTTATTGTTAAATAAATAGTTGAATATAATTAAGTGAACAATCAGAAAAAACTAGTAAAAAAGTTCTGGAAATACTGGTTTCTATCCTGCTATTTTTATTCTGTATCTCCTTACTGACAGAGAGCAGTCAAATATGACCATTCAGAAGAGTGGCTGCTCTGGAGAAAGGTGGAATAGAAATGAAAGTGCATCACAGAAATTCGCTGTAGCCTGTAAGCGCTATTGTTTAGGTTGTTTTTAAGTTTGCCCCATAAAATGAAATCTCTATATAGAGTGATAATAGGGGAAAAGTGATAGGCTTGTTTTATCTGGCCCATTGGTAAAGTGTCTCCCTGTGATGTTCAGTTTGTTGCCATTGCTGTCAAACTGTCATAGAATAGAATGACAGAATGGTTTGGGTTGGAAAAGACCTCCAAGATCATCAAGTCCAACCCTTGGTCCAACTCCAGTCCCTTTACCAGATCATGGCA
>JAWWLY010000458.1:0-11131 GCA_035041215.1 Gymnopithys bicolor | reverse complement strand
TAAATGGACTGGAGTTGGACCAAGGGTTGGACTCGATGATCTCGGAGGTCTTTTCCAACCCAGTCGATTCTATGATTTTGTGATTCTATGATCTGCATCCTATGGAGTGGAATGTTTGGGGTTTTTTTTCCCTAAGGGCATTACTAGAGTATAGTTAGAGTAAAATGCATAGCTCTAACATAACTGAATAAACTGAATAACAGCTACAACAAATTTACAATATATACTTTGTTTCTAATACCTTTATGTGCATACCTACATTGCCAGTTGATCCTTTTTTGAGGCAGAAGACTTCATTCTTGTTGTTTATGACTTGTATGAGCATAGGAAATTAATAGAAAATGCAATTCAACCACAGAAGGAAATCAAGACTGCTCTGATGCTATCTACAATAATGGATGCCCACACGGACTATTTTACATTTATTTATATCACTCTAAATAAAATGATGTGATAAGAGAAAGGAAATAGATTATTTTGGCTTTTTGTACATTCTCTTGGTACTTCAGGTCTCATTTATTCCTCAAAACAACATAGAAACTGTGACAGTTGAGACACATGGACCCACACCACCATAGGAGACATATAAGAGAATACTTTTATTAATGGTCAAACACATGCTTATAAAACCCAAAGGAAGGGGTGGTTATGTGGGCTTGGATGCATGGTATCCTGGCCAATAGGTTGCCAATGGACATGCACAGTTGGATATTCTTTTCCTGGGCTTTTGTATAAACATCAAGCTCCAGCAAGCCCCATGGTGTCCATCTTGCAAGGCGTCACCCCACCCCTATATATCTCCTGTTTTTATTAACAACAAGATAACTATACAGAACAATGCCGTTTGGAACTTGAAACTGGAAACAACTTTTTTTACGAATACTTACTTAGTGTTAAACCTATTTCTTTTAAATCTTTTTTGAAGCCTTTATTGAAACCTTTATTAGAACTGGTTATCCTTATGAATAATTAACTCTAGGGAAACAGGGTCTATGATTTTTTAACTTCTGAGGGTTTCTGTGTAACTGGGGCACAATATATCAAAACCTCTATTGGAGAACCATTGTGTCAGTGGGGTAGAATGTGTTTGGGAGACTCTACTCAATGAAGTGTGTGGACAAAGTAGCATGGTTGTGTCTTAGTGTTTATTTAGGGTGTATAAAGAAATTAAGGGGTTCATGCTTGTGGTAGTTTTGGCCTGGTAGGCCTTAGGTTTAGTTAGGCCTTAGTTTTAATGGGCCTCAGTTTAGTAGGCCCAGATAGTGCTATGTAGATATGAAGGGACAAGTGTCACCTAGCTTAAGCAACAAAAGAGATATTTCATATCATCTGTCATCAAATTAGGTATAAAAGCAAGTGAGGAAAGTGTCTCTGCCACTTTACTTCATGGCTACTTGACTGGGAAGGACATTGTTGTATTGCTCCAGGGGACCAGGCCTCACTGTCACTCACTGCTACTTCACAACTCTTTTTAGTTCAAGGAAGTAAACATTTTTATTGCTAGTTTTCCTCCTCTCTTGCTAGGTGTTTCTCAGGAAGAGGCTTTTAGGGTGTTTTTGTGGGTCTGGGTGATGGAATCTCTGTCATTGGGTGGACGACTCAGTGTGGAGTTATTGTTGTTTCTTCTTACCTTTGTATATATGTGTTCTATTGCATTTGGTGTTTAATTTTCTCTCTTCTGTGTAAATATAAGAACTTTGCCATTTTAATTTTAGTTTTGGTTTGGCTTTTTCCTCCCTTTTCTCAGCAGGGGGAAGGAGCTTTTTTGTGTGGCTGAATACTTAGCATTTTACCAAGTTTTCAAACCAAAACAACACTCTTGATGACTCAAGCCCTCACACATATCTCACTTATCCTGGTGGCCTTTTTCATACACCTGTGCAAACAACCTTGAGAACTTCATTTTTTGTGTATTGTGACTCTTAACTGAGAAGTTATCACTTTTTCTTATTATCCCTAAATTAGCAATACTTAGCCACATCACTCCTTGATCCCTGAATTTCTGCTCTGATCTGCTCTGATGAAGAACCAGCTGCAACAGAGAACTTGTAAAAATATAAATATATTCCTTCTCCGTGTTCAATTCCAGATTTAAAACATATAAATCTCTCATTATCATTCCTATATCAGAGATAAATCCCTCTTTTTTTTTTCTTTTCTCTCTTTCATTGCAGCAAAAATAACCTGGTAACACATTTGAATCTAGTTCAAACCATTCAAAACCATTCAAACTTGTAACTATACTTATAATAACAATTATACTGCTATTATTAGACAAATAAGTTGAAGTCAAACTTGAAACCCAAAACCTAGAACACTTTCAAACCTGCTGATGCAAACATTTTCTGGAAAAAGTCTTCTGTTTACACAAGTCCACCCATGGGTTCAGCACCAGCCCTCTCTCTGGGTGCTGTCCAGTCAAGTGCTTCAAGCAGCTGTTGCTGCACAGCTTCTGGCGTGCTCCCATCGTCATGTGGGCTGCCAGCCCATGAGCACCTGGCTTAGACTCTGCACAAAGTCGGGCAGCTCCATCACCATCCCTGCTATGCTGTATGGGCCTAGTCTGGGCTCTGCTGAGTGCTGGGGCAGCCCCATGCCATTAGTGCCCTATGGATACCCGAAGAGCTCTGGACCCCACCATGCCGACTCACAAGGTGTGTCACCAGGTAGGCCTGAGCCTTGGCCCTGTGCTGTTCCATTCTGTCCCTGCAGTGCCTGCCGTGCTGCCCTGCACCTGTCCAATGCGGGTCCAGAATCTCTGGTCTTGAACACCAAGTAGCCACTGTTGCTATAAATACTGCGTCGTTTCATTCACTGCTGGTCCACAGGGGCCCCAGGCCCTGACAAGGCATGCCACCAGCAGCCTCTGCATGGAACCCTGGGCTCCAGCACAACTCCACTCCTGCCATAGCCAGGCACGGCCCTGGTGCTTGACCACTCCATGTGGCACCAGCCACACCAGGCAATCCTAAGGCCTTGCCTCCGTGGCCATTCAGCTGTTGCACTGTATGGGTGCTGCACCTAGCCATGGTCTGCACCCAGCCCCACTTTTTTTCGCTGCTTGTTGTTGGACCTCACTGATTGGTTGTACTGCTGCCTTTGCCATGTGCATGCCACGCTGGCCACGGAACACCAGACACATTGGGAGGATTTCTCTGGACTGTAGTCTCCCCATGCTGCTACTGCTGCCACCAGCACCTCTGCTGCCACTCCATCCCCAGGGGCCCCATGCATGGGGTAAGGGGAGACCAGGGGGATTAGACTCACACTTTGCCACTGCTTTTTCTGTCACTTCTTGGCTTTCTCTGTCCTGCTGTGCCAGTGTCAGTGGCCATTGCTGATCAGCCCCAGCGCTCACCCAGCCCCACTCCTGGTGGGCATGTCACCTGTTGCTCCCATTGTTATCCTGTCTGGATGCCACTGCTCTCCTGCCAGGCTCCCAGACTTGGCAAACCTCTCCTATTCCCTCATCGGCAACATGGCTCCAGGCATTCCTGCCATCGTGCTATGTAGCACCGGCTATCTTGGATGCAGTGTGGCATACCTTTGAGCTGGAACTGGGCAATCTCCATGGCACTGCATCTGTTGCGCCTGTCTCAAAGCCCTCAGATTCCATTTTTTTATGCAGTTTTTGTCTGATTCTGTGCCAAAGAGTTATTTGGAGAGTGGCACCCTGCAGGAATCCCGGCACATATAAAGAAATCCAAATTAAGATTACTACTAACTTTATTTTGGCTTTTTATCTGCCTGTCTGACAGGTAGCTTTGGTTTTGGCTGTCTGGTTTTGATCCTGTGAAATACTTCCCTCCATCCTGACCTGATATCTCGTGTTCTGTACCTTTTGCCTTATGCATCGTGTCTTGTGTCTTGTGTTTCCTGAAGTTTCCTGTCTTTTCTGATTCAGAGATGCTGAGAATATGCAGTTCCTTGATGCTTCCTTTTGGAGCTCCCTCCTTGACCAGATCATGATGCTGTCACTGGACCAATGTCCTGAAAGGACTTAATTTTTTTGGTTTCCAACATTGCAAATTATATGCCCTGGAAACATGGTGCCATTTGAGACAGTTGAGGCACATGGACCCACACCTCCATAGGAGACATATAAGTGAATCCTTTTATTAATGGTCAAACATGTGCTTATAAATCCAAGGGAAGGGTTGGTTACATGGGCATCCCTGGACATGCACAGTTGGATAATTTTTCCCGGGCTTTTGCATATAATACAACTCCCAGAAAGCCCAACAGCATTCATCTTGCAAGGGGTTACCCAACCCCTTCATGAAACTACTAAAAGATGGGACTAGAAACCTCAAACTTCAGAACTTCACCACATGAATTTCCCCTTGCTTAATGGTACTGTTAAGGTTATCTGCTAGGAAGAAGAGAAAACAAAACAAAACAAAACAAAGCAACAAAAAAAACAATCAAAACAGACTAACAAAAAAACCCAAATCAACAAAACCCCAAAAAAATTTAAAAAAAGAAAAAATACCCCCCCCCCAACAAACAAAAGAAAGAGATCAAAGAAATCAGCTACATCAATGTTCCAACATGCCATTTCATACAGGTTTATAATTTGCCCATTGTCACTTTGGAAACTCAAAATGCACTCACTGTGGCAGACTAACTGTAGCCTCTTAAAGGAGTTATATTTTGGTTTTCTCTTTATCCTACTTCAGTGCTAATGTAATGCTATGTAATCTAATGTAAATACATCACATTGTTATAGCTACAATCCAGAACATAACAGGCAGCATCAATTTCAGTTATGGACTGTTTATTTCTCTCTTTCTGAATGTTGAACAAATTCTAACTAAAAGAGGATGCTATGACCTTTTTGATCAAACCAAACTGATGTGTTCAAGTGCTTCAGCTGTGGTTGCATACAGCTATTGTTGAATTATAGTTCTGAAATGGTGGGGTTTAGCAATATAACAAAACCAAGTTGAGTTCTCCCAGCTATCAGCTAGAATAAAAGCAAATTTCATGTTTTTTGTTATGAATAACAAATACTATGCTGATAGTTTATTTTTAAGGGAAAAAAACAAAGGAAAAAGCCAAGCAAACAAACAAACAAACCAAACAAAAGAAATATTCTATCCCTCAGAAGCACAATCTTGAATGAAACTGGGGCACAATGAACTCCAGACTTTGTAGGGAACAATTTTCTTTGGGTTTTCAGGATATTGTCCCTATGCTGCTTCTGATTTTTAATTATTATTATCATTTGATGCCATTTAAATACCATAATAATGTGAGATCCTGCATTTGTAAAGTAATTCAATTATGAGGTAGTGTAAATATCATAGTAAAACCAGATTACTTTTTAATTTTGCCACCATAATTTCTCCATGAGTATTACAACCCTACCCTGACAGCAGAGCAACTAACATTCTTGTTAAAACAGATTCCTTGGATAGAGTGAAATGATACCAAATGACCAGGTTTTATATATATATATATATTTGCCATACACATAAATGGCAAATTTATTTTAAAACATATGTGACTGTTTCTGTTATTGCCTATATAAATGTAACAATAGAAAAGTATAAAATAAATTAGGAAAACCGAAAAAAGATAAAGAAAGGATAAAAGAAGATACTACCTACTCTCTACTAAAGAGTAGATACTGGAGAGGAAAGATAACACCATCCATGTATCCAGCTATGAGACTTGATTTTTGTAATTTAGATGCCCGTTGGTCCATTATGGTTGCAGTCTTTATCAGGGGTGGGGGAAGCCCATGAAACATAAAGGTGAAAGGATTAATATACATTCAGGTTCAATTGGGAACACCCAGGTACCTCCACTGGTACGGGGCCGGAGTTTTGTTCTGTCTAATGCAATGCTGTGGATCATGTACAGTCCTCTGGTGGAAGGCCCAAGGAATATGTCTTAGGGGTGTTTAGGGGGTCTTTGATGGCTTATGACACTATTTAAGACATGACCACTTTTTTCACATCACCATACTTGAACCAGTGATGCCATATTAGAAGGGATTAGAAGGTCCTCAGTGTAATGTTCCTAATACCTCCCACAGCCAAGGGCAGTTTTACACCTAAGTCAGCTGTGTAAGGGATGAAATTGGCATGATAAAAGCATGCCTGACTCAAGAAACTTTTGGACAGTACTCTCAGACACATGATGTTACTCTTGGGGATGGTACTGTGAACATCCAGAACTCGATGATCTTTGTGGGTCCCTTACAGCTAGTCATATTCTGTGATTCTGTAATCTCACCTTGCAGAATTTGCTTCTTTTCAGCCTTTTCCCTTATCTGGTTCAAATAGCATCTGTTGCTAAAATATGTTGGTTTGTAGTTTTCATCCTTCCTCGATGGTGCACACACCCTCTGCACTTGGGCTGTTCTTAAGTAGATCAGAGGTTTGGACATGACACACACAGAAGAACTCTTGTCCTCCCTTTTTGTTGGAGAGCACAAATCTGGCCTCAGCACGGCACCCTGTTGTTTTTGCAAATTGCTGCTTGTTTGAATCTCAACCTTTAACATTTCAGTCTCTCATACACGAGGCAAAAGATACACACAAATAATATTTAGCATGACCACCATTGTATGATCATCATTATCTCAAACTAGGATTGTCTTGTTTTCCATTTTATATTTCCTCCATTTTATATTCCCATTTTATATTTGGGCAGAAGTCCAAACTAAACTGGTTGTTCATGGAGAGTTAATCTACTGATTTAAGTTGCCTAAAACATTCTATGTTATCTTGGGCAACTGTCTTGGTAAATTTGTCCATCAATTTGTGCAGGATGATTTGGTGCTGGAACTCAAGAATCAGTTTTCAGTTCTCAAAACTTTGGATGTCTTCTGGTACTGTGTACTTTCAGTAGGGATTATTCCTTCTTTTATGGATTTATGATTAACTTTTCTGTACTATAAATTTTGCTGTGGTTAACAAATTAAAAACTCCTATGTGCTGACACAAACTGTGTTTATAAAAAAATATTTATGACATCTATTAGATAAATGCTGCACATTTACATAGTGTTTGAATGTTTAAGTATCAACCTCTCTACCATTGGTATATGAATTCCCATGGAGTAAACCCAAACAAAACCTAAAAATCACAAACTAAAAAAATTAAACAGTCAGAGTCACCAAAGAAATAATGTGACACAACTGAGGTAAGGCACACAGGCAATCTTTAAGACAGATAAAAAATTGGCCTCCTGAAAGATCTTTATTGGACAAAGCAATTCTAGGAAGCAGTTCAAAATGGATACATGTTTTACTGAATAGTGCATAGGGACTTCTCACTCAATTCAGTTAATTCATTTGAGTCTTTATGTTAACACAATAGCAAAAGTGCATTGCAACCCACTGAACTACTCATGCACGCAGTGATAGCTTATTCATCAAACATAAAAACATTTGCTTGAAGACCAAACAAGTCTCTGTGATTAAGGCTGTGTTAATTGTGATTTTAGAAGGAGAAGTGAAAAGTAAAAAATACAACTGATAAGACTTCAACATGCATACATGATCATATTTAATTTTGAGAAAAGCCAAAACGCTATTTAAACAAGTAACAATACAAATAGGTGACTAAATATCCCTGGACTGGGCCTCTGAGTCTACTGCTTGTGCATACTGCACAGTTTCTCGTTGAAGTGTTTTATTATTTTCAGTTATTTTGCGTTGTAGAAAGATTGGACCACACTTTCTGATCCTTAAGGATAAAGAAGTAGCTTTCAATACAGGTATGCTTTGGAAGGCAAGACATATTTTTTGCTGGTTTTTCCATTATTGCTGTGCTGTTGGTATTACTTTTAAATATAAAAAAATTTCTGTAGGCTTGAACAATGGAATGTTGTTTTCTGGCTTCTTAAACAGCATAGGGAAAGTTCTGTCTAAATATATGTGTGAGTTTTTCTGGCATGGTTTCAAAAACAACATGAGATTCCGAACTTTTATCCAAACACAAAAGGAGATGTGGGAGCAACTGTGACATCTACTTGGATGGCCTGTACACTTTAGCTAAAGGTAGGTGGGATGTGACATATGCCTAATATTACTGGTATCTGTTATTTGTGACCCGAAGAATTAACCTGTGTGTATCTATTGCTTTAGTTCTATAAGGCTTAGACAGGTATAGTCCTTTCACTTAGTTTTCCAGTTTTACTCTTCAATTCAGTCTTGAATTTTTTGTCACAATCTAACACATACATCCCTTTTAATCGAATAACATACCTATTAATATTCCAAAAATCTATGTTGCTAGGTGCATTAATCTCACTTTAAAACTATCAGCTGCAGGTAAAATTGAGACATAAAGAAGTATCCTGCATATTATATTATGATTCAGATAGTAATTTTAATCTAATAATAATGTTCAACCATCATCCTGAGTCTTAAAATAATTCTCAAAACTTTGGTGACTAATACAAAAATTGTGTTTGGCTAATGCAGTAGTTGGCAAGTACATGCCTGCATTTCAGAAAATGTACTTTAATATTGGCAGCTGTTCGACAATTTGGAATCAGTATTATAAACAGGTGCATATAGTATAGTAATGGTTACTGATTCAATTTTTCACTTTTACAAGCTTCCATGCATGTAGGTTTCATCACTTTTTTTTCTAAGTGAAATCACTGTATTCTATCTTTCCTGCATGAATTTTTGCATGCATAAAGTAATCACTTGAAATTTTCAGTAAGAATGCAAATTTTGTCTTAGGTTTGCTGGAAATCCGACAGAGTACAGTTTGAGAAGAAAAGTGAATGAACCAAATACTAGAAACAAATGCTAATTGATTCATAAAGGAAAATGGCTAAAATATTCCTATGTAAATCAAATAACTAAATATCCTCTATCTAGTATAAAGACAAGGAATGTTTTCGTGTCTACATAGTAAGAATGAAAATCTGGTAATCTGTCCCTTGAATCTTTGCTTGCTTTAAAGGCAAAAATGCTGGACCTAGTAGAGTAGTGGTGGAAGTTGTCTCAAATAGAATCATAGAAACATCAGGGTTGGAAGAGACCTTCAAGATCATCCAGTCTAACTGTCCACTCAGCACTACCTTTGTAACCCTATAACCACTAAGCCTTATCACCCCATGCCAAATCCAGACTCCTCTTAACACCTAAGTGACCTATTCCAATGTCTGATCACCCAAACAGCAAAAATAATTGTTCTTATATCTAGTCTGAATCTCCTCTGCCTCAGCTTGAGCCCATTTCCTCTTGTCCTTTCATTGTAGGTATGGTGGAAGAGATTGGCCCTCACCTTACTACAACCTCCTTTCAGGCAATTGTAATGAGGTCTCCTCTTGAGACTAAACAAACCAGCTCCAACTGTTCTTCATAAAATATGTATTCTTGACCCTTCACAAGCCTTGTTGTCCTTATCCAGGCACTTCTGAGTACTTCACTGTTCTATTTGAAGTGAGGCGCTCAAAACTGGATGCAGTACTCAAAAGTGCAGCCTTACCAGTGCCAAGTATAGAGGGACAGTCACTTACCTAGTCCTGATGACTACAATATTCTTGATACAGATCAAGATGTGATTGGCCTTCTTGGCCACCGGGACACACTACTGGCTCATGTTCAGCCAGCTCTCAGTCAGCACTTCCAAGTCTCCTTCTGTTGAGCAGTTCTCAAGCCACTGCTCTCCATGTATGGGTGCCAAGGTTTGCCGCAACCCAAGTGCAGGACCCAGTGCTTTGCTTTATTGAATCTCATGCATTTGTCCTTAGCTCATTGATCTAGTCTGTCAAGATCTTTTTGTAGGGCCCTCCTACCCTCAAGTAGATCACACCCTCACAGCTGGGTGTCATCTGCAAATTTACTGAGTGTGAGCTTGATCCCTATGTTCAGATCTTCAATAAAGATGTTAAACAGGATGAGCTCCAAACTGAGCCCTGGGGAAGACCACTGATGACTGGCTGCCAACTGGATTTATTTCCATTCACCACAACTCTCTGGACCCAGCCATCCAGCCAGTTTTCTACTCATTGAACAGTGGGTACACAATCATGCTTCAAGCAGCCAGGTTTTTAGGAGGATGCTGTGGGAGGAGATGGTGTCAAGCACTTTACTAAGGTCTAGACAACAGCTGCTTTCTTTCCCTCATCTACTAAGTAGGTAATTTTGTTGTAGAAGAAGGTCAGGTTGGTCAAGCAGGTCCTGCCTTTCATAAATCAGTGTTGGCTGGGTCTGATCATCTGGTTGTTGTGAACACACCATTGTCACATGGGACAAGGGAGGAGGGAGACAGAAATACAAAGATTTCTAGTCTGAACTGTATTAATAAAAGTTACTAGCTATAAGCGTCCTCTGAGTAATCAAAGCTTTATGAACCCAGCACTGCCTGCCAGACTCTGGACAGAACATAGGCTGGAAAGATTTTTGACTCCCCTATGAGGACCACACTTAAGCCAGGAAGAAATTATTAGCAATAAGCACTTCTAGACAATCAGATCCTTATGTCCCCAAACTGTCTGTCAAACTGCTGGACTGCACACAGGTTGGAAGGGTTTCTGACCACTAATATGAAGCCACACTTAAGCCAGGGAAAAATTATTAGCAATAAGCACTTCTAGACAATCAGATCTTTATGTCCCCAACACTGTCTGTCAAACTGCTGGACAGCACACAGGTTGGAAGGGTTTCTGACCACTAATATGAAACCACACTTAGGCCAGAAAAGAACTTTCCCCACAACAGCTCCCGAAATCACATTTATTAATACAAATATGTGACAGTTATTGTGGGTTCCACTTTGCCGATGATAATGTTCAGCTGCAAGTTTGTATTTAATTGATAATAAAAGACCCCAAAAGACGCCAGCACAAAACACATTTTACAGAGACAAACACACTAAACTGAAGTTACAATCCAGCAATGTATCCCATTTTCATGACAGGCAGAAACTAGCAACAAAGAACTACTAACTAAAAACACAGCCACCTAAAACATCTATCTAGACACTCTCTCAATAACATAGGACAATAAAGTATTTTGCACACCACTCTCTCTGTAACACAAAACAAAAAGAACAGAACTGCTTTTTATCAACACACAAGTTGTAAAAGAAACTGCACATTGAAAGTAAAGCAAGTTACTGTAGTTGCAAAACAGAGCTGGTCTTATAAAGTAAGA
>JAWWLY010000457.1:0-11137 GCA_035041215.1 Gymnopithys bicolor | reverse complement strand
TGTCAAACCCTGAATGAACATCCTGATAAAAAGGCAGAGATTTTGCAAATGGGCTGCTAAACTGACCGGGAGACACATGACTGGCAGTCAATCCCTTTTGACTTCTGAATTCTGGTCCAATTTCATCTATTAGGTTCTCCTAACATACTCGTCCTTGGGATATGTGGAGATACTTCTCTTGGATTTTGGGAACATCTACCAGGGATGCTTCTCCAAGTGAAAAGAAAGACACCTGCCCACAAGCGTTGATATGGTGAGTTAAATCTATCTCTACCTAATTTTTTTTCTTTTGCTAGCTTTAATATAGATACCTTGATATAGTGCACTGTTCTGTGTTATGCTGTAATCCACTAGTAGTTCTTTTAGTTTTATACTGTGTAATAAGTAATTCTGGTTAAGATCTTTCATCTGTTTTGCCTGTTCATTTGTTTATTAAATAATTCCTTTTTATTCCTTTTTATAAATATATGTGATTTGCCATCATTCGGACTCGTGGGCCAAAATAATTCCTAAGATTTAAACTGTTGCCAAATTCTGAGGCGAAGGAAGGATTTACCTTCATCTGAACCCATCTCTCTGGAAGAGTTTAAATACACAAAGGAATCCTTTCTGACCCTCAGACTCGGCAGCAGGGCTTCTTTAACAAACTTTGTCTGAAGCTTCCACTCAGCCCATGACACTCTGCCACAGGTTGTGCAGGTAAGATGTGGCTGCCCCATCCCTGGATTCATCCAAAGCCAGGTTGGTTGGGCCTTGAACAGCCTGGTATGGTGGAAGGCGTCCACACCTTCCAGGGGATTGGAATGACATGAGATTTAAGGTTTTTTTCAACCCAGACCATCCCGTGATGTTATGATTCTACACATGCACACATGGATCTGAGAGCGCACATTTGCCTGCTGCTCGTGTGCCCTCTTCCCACGAGCAAACATCCTGTGTGTGCTTATACAGCTGCTACCTCCAGCACAGACAGCTGCTGTGGCAGCAGTCACTACACCTGCAGCAGTGCCCCTCGGAATGTCTGCTCACACCCTTGCAGGACCACGTGTGACTCACATTTGGGGCAAACATCCAGGTGATGGGCACGCCGGGCGGGATGTGGAAAGGCACGTTGCAGCGCAGCACGATGGTTTCATCTGTGTAGGTCCGCAGGTCCTGCACTGGGAGCATTGACAGGCTCATGAGCTCCCATCTGAACATGCACTGACAGACATGATGGTGCTGCTGTGCTGGCTGCAGGGATGGGCAGATGTACACTTGGGCAGGCGCACTCAGCGTGGGACCGTGGGTGAGAAACACGGGGAGTCCCCAGAGATTTTTGTGGTAAAATCCTGTCTTCTGGATCAACTTTGCCCACTATAATCTCATTATAATACTGAACACACTTCCATCCCAAAAGCTATCTGCCCCCAATGTATGACCACCTTAGCTGAGCATACATTCTGCATTTTTCTAGCTTAGACCTTTAAAAGCAAAGTTAGATCGTTTGACCTCAATCAGTAACAGAAGTGTAACTGGAGTCACTCAAGTGCCACCGAACATAAAAAATAGCACAAAAATAACCCAAGAATGGGAGGAAGTTGAGGAAGATTTCCTTACCATTAACACAACAGCCTCTCGTGGCCCCATCATACCTGGGCAGTCCAGGGCAAACTGACAGTCCACGAAGCGGCAGGTAGCACACTGGAACACACGGGCAGCTCGCTGGAATCCTGGGAAAGAGAGACTTGGTGGTCCCAGGGAAGTGGGAGATGTACTAGGAGACAGGGGAGGGCAAGACAGAAGGATGGGCACTCACCACAGGGTGGGACACAGGCTGGAACTGGTGGGGAGGAAGCAGCGTTAGACTGGGCATTGCTGGGGACCCACATCCTTGTAACGAGCTGTCAGGATTCAGCCCTTGTCCAGCCCAGATGGGGTCCCTGGGAGTTTCTCTAGGACAGGGGTTCCCAGGGTGGCCCCATACCTTTTTCCAGCTGGCTCAGCTTCTTCCAGATTGTGCTGACAGCTTCCTGCAGAGACTTGTTCAGGGACTCTGGTGTGTGCCAAATGTGCAGGTAAGACAATGTGCCCTCCCCCTGGTCCCCATAAACCTTTCGCAGACCCCATAGATCCTTTTTATAACTCCCTTTGACTCCATATATCCCTCCTGACGTCAGATACATTCCCAAATATCCCCTCAAACTCCCCAAGAATCTGTATAACTTGAAACCCATATATCCTCAGGATTCCCCAAATATCCCTTTACAGCTCCCAGAGCTTCATATATCCTCTATTTCACCTCCAGGCCACCCCCCTTCGAGGCCTCCACATCGCACCCCCCTTGCCCCATGTCTCATGTCCCATGTCCCTCAGCCTGCTCACTCTTGCCCCATCGCTCCTCTAGAGAATACATCGCGTCCATGACGATCTCCCGAAGCTCCTCACGCTGTCCTGATGCTGGAACCAGCACAGGGACACAGGAATCAGTACAGGGTTAGGGTTGGAGTTTCAGGGATGGGATGGTTCAGTAAGGCCTGGGTGTTTCTGTGGGTTCCTGAAGTCCTGAACAAGATTTAAGGGATACTGGGAAAGGTTAGGTGTCCCTGTGGATTCCTAAGGTCTTAGGTAGGTCCCCAGTATGTCCCCAGTGTGTCCTTGGTCACGGTTGCGGGATTCTCAGGGTTCCAGGCAGGTTTGGGATTCTCAAAAGTCCCTGGGGGCCAAATCAGTGCTGAGAAGACCTTAGCTTGTCTGGGGTGGGTCCCTAGGGTCCCCAGCTTCCTGGGATCTTGCTCAATGTCAGTGCGAGGGCCTTGGTTGAAATGGGAAACCCCAGAGGGCTCTGGGGTGCTGTTCAGGGTGCGGATCCCCTTTGGGATGGATGTCCCTGGTGGAAAGGAGGGACAGGGGTCCAGTCAGGACAGAGGTCCTTGGGCAGGATCCCTGTTGGGTTTGGTGTCCCTAGGGACTCATGACGTACCTACAGAGACGGAGGCAAGTGGTTTAGAAGCCTCAACAATGGCCTCAATGCATTTTTTATGTCTGAGCTCATCGACAAAGGCCCCGGTAATCCCATGGCAAAGCCGTGCCCGCTGAATAGGGGGCCCAAAGCAGAGCAGGCAGGGCTTAACCTCAGGGAGGCAGGACATCAAGACCCACAGCCACAAGCTAAGGTTTCTAGTATGCCAGGGGACTAACACCAGCATCAGGGCCAAAAACCACCACCCCATGACCCCAAACCTAGCACGCAAGTGCCTGACTTCCCTGGACAAAGGCAGGGTTCCAAGGTGGAACCAGGGCACCTGGGTCGCCAGGGAACCAGGTAAGGCGGGAGGCCACACTCTAGCCAGCCACACTGACCTCACACCAGCCAAAGGTGTGGGCAGAACCCAGCAAGGAATTTGTAAGCCTCACATTTGAGCAGGATGAACTGAGCCAGCCCAAGGGTACAGCAGCCAAACATGGCTGGGATTGTCTGGGACGTGGTGTTTGTATGTCCTGAAGAGATTCTTCTGCCTCTCTTCTATATTGTACTCTTGAGTAGAGGAATGCACATCTGGTGATGCAAGGTATTAGATTGTTCAGCTCTCCAAAACAGAGAGGGAGAGAGAGAAAGAAACTACAAAACATTATCATTAACTACAAAGCAAAAGACTCAGAAAGCAGCTGTTGGTTTTACAGGGACAAGAGTTCCTGATGAAGGAAGCAACACATGAAAGGGTTTGCAGGTGAAAAACAAGCATGAGACTGAAGATTGGTGCAAAACCTCTAGAAGGCAGAAGATGCTGTAAGACCTGACCTGGCATGTGCCAAAACCTGTAATGAATGCAAGTTGCTTTCTCCATCCAGCTTGCAAATATTCACTCTCATCCCTCTCCTGTTAATGAGCACTGAGACAGTGACCCATTGCTGGCAGCCATGGTCACTATGCAGGTGTTTGACAAAGCACATGGTGACAAAAATAACAAGATGGTCCAACAGCCTAGGCTATTCAAACCCAATGCTTGCCAACTCTCTCCTGCAGAGCAGAAACTAAGGTGAACCCAGGAAATGCTGGAGACCTTGCCAGGCGCTCTCTCCTGCAGAGCAGAAGGTGAACCCAGGAAATGTTGGAGACCTTGCCAGGTGCTGTAGATGCCACAACACCACCACTAGCAGACAGCTTCCTGAGCTTCAGCTGGACTTGGGAAGGGATTTCCTAAAGCTTTGGCCCTTCTTGGCTGCCCCATTCTTCCCAACTGACTCACACTTGTTCTGCATTTGTGCTGTTCTCAGAATACTCTGATGATGCACAGATCCCAAAGAACGTCTCAGTGATTGTGAAGAGGGTCCCAGCTCGAGCCATGTGAGTATCCATGAAGCTCTGCATTCCCTGGGAGGGATGTCAGGCTGTGAACTTTTCTGGGTATGGGTTTGCAGAGGCACTTGGACTGCATCTGCTCAAAGCTGCTGCTAATTTCCTTTGTCATGGGGTAGATGTTAATGTGTCTGCTCCAAAGCAGACTCACACTGTTAGGTTTGTGGGGACACGGGGTTCAAACTCTAACACTGGTAAATCCTATGGTGATTCTTGGTTTTGTTCTTGGGATGACTGGGCTGAGAGCCAAGTCACAGATCCTGTTTCCTCCGCACGAGGAGATTTCAGATTGTACAGCACGGGTTTAGGAGGGGTAGGTCATGTTTCAGCACCCTGATCTCTTTCTGTGACCAGGTGACCCTCCTGGTGGATGCGGGAAAGGCTGTGGACGTGTCTTTTTGGACTTCAAGCAAGGCCTTTGACACTGTGTCCCACAGCATTCCCTGGAAAAGCTGCAGCCCAGGGCTGGGACAGGAGCACTCTTTGCTGGGTTCAGAACCGGCTGGATGGGCCCAGAGAGTGGTGGTGAGCGGTGCCGCATCCAACTGGCAGCCAGGCACCAGTGGTGTCCCTCAGGGCTCTGTGCTGGGGCCAGCTCTGTTCAATATTTTTACTGACGACATGGATGAGGGGATTGAGTCTTTTCATTAGTAAATCTGCAGATGACACCAAGCTGGGAGCGTGTGTAGGAGGGCTCTGCAGAGAGACTGGAATGGTTGGAGGGATGGGCAGAGTCCAATAGGATGAAGTTTAATAAATCCAAGTGCCAAGTCCTGCATTTTGGCCACAATAACCCCTGCAATGCTCTAGGATGGGGATGGTGTGGCTGGACAGTGCCCGGGCAGAAAGGGACCTGGGGGTGCTGGTCAACAGCGACTGAACATGAGCCAGCAGAGTGCCCTGGTGGCCAAGAAGGCCAATGGCTCCTGGCCCTGGATCAGGAATGGTGTGGCCAGCAGGAGCAGGGAGGTCATTCTGCCCCTGCACTGGGCACTGCTGAGGGCACACCTGGAGTGCTGTGTCCAGTTCTGGCCCCTCAGCTTGGGAAGGACCTTGAGGAGCTGGAGCGCGTCCAGAGGAGGCAACGAGGCTGGAGAGGAGCTGGGAACACAAACCCTGTGAGGAACCACTGAGGGAACTGAGGGTGCTAAGCCTGGAGAGAAGGAGACTCAGGGGTGACCTGATCACTCTACAACTCCCTGAAAGGTGCCTGTGCTCAGGTGGAGTTGAGCTCTTTCTCCAGGCAGCACTGACGGACCCAGAGGACAAGTCCCAAGGTGCACCATGGGCTGGATATTAGGAAAGAAATCTTTAGAGAAGGAGTGATAAAGTACTGGAACGGTCTGCCCAGAGGAGGTGGAGAGACATGACTTTTTAGTTGTATTAAGTGAATAAAAACTGTTCAAATTACAGACAGCGCCTTGTCCCACAGTCTGTCTCTCCCCGGGCTCCCTGGTGCTCCTTCAGCTCCTTCCCCCCTGCTGTGGCTGGGCCACCGGGCTGAGCAGATCGAGCCCCGGGCCGGGCCCTGAGGCCGCTGCTGCTCCCGCGGCGCCTGCGGGGCAGCGCTGAGGCTCCGCGCCGGCTGTGGGAGCAGGAGCAGCGCTGCAGAGCCCGCGGCCCTGACGGGCTGCGAAGGCACGGCCAGATGGCCACGGGGCCCGGCTGGCGCTGCCGGCGCTGCTGCTCTCGGCTGCCGCCTGCAATCGTCACAGGCAGCCCTGAGGCCGGCTCAGGAGCCGCTCGGAGCCGTGCCCGAGGCCGGGCCCCGACCCGCGGCCCCCAAGGGCACTTGTCCCTTCATCTCTGCACAGCCCGATCCCCAGCGCATTTGTCAGCTTCCTCCTGCCCTTCCTTTCTGCGGGGCAGCGTTAGGGGCTGGCCCAGCGGCTTTCCTCCCGCACGGCTGCAGCCCCTTGCCCACAGCTCCCTGGCGGGAGACACAGCTGCTTTCCAGCCGGCCACCCCCGCCGTGCCCCGCAGCCCGGGCCGGCTCCTGCCCGCTGCCGGCGAGGCCCGGCGGCTGGGCCCGCCCATCCCGGGCCAGAGCAGCTCCCTGGCCGGGGGAACACAGGGGGACATGGGGGGACACACGGCAACACACGGGGGACACACGGCGGCCACCGCTTCCCCGTGTCCCCATTGCCGCAGAGCAGCGCCGTGTGCGGGGCTGGCACGGACCCGGCCACAGAGGAATGTCTGTGCTCTCACCGGACAAAGGACAATGCAGGGATGCTTCTCACAATGGTGTGTGCCAATAAACCCTCCCTGAAAGCGTAGCAAATTTTGCAAAAGTGGCCGTTAATGGAACAGTCAGTGCTACCTTGAGAGCTCAGTAACAAATCGAGGCGGCCCAAGGTAATGATGGGGCTCTGTGGACACCTAAAGTAGAACAGATAGTAAATGGCAGGTATTGAAGGGAAGAACTTGGTTTGTCTTCCCCAACAGTCTTGGGGACATTGGAAGGAGAAATTATTTCATTCTCTTCTTTATGGACTGTCACGCTGACATAAAACCTGACTTGGAGGAAATTGCCCAAGGGCTTCACCCGTGGAGACTTTTTGCCCTGAACTCCCGAGGAGAAAGGAGTCTGTGCCCCAACAACCCCATAGCTCAGCCAGGGGCTCATGCACAGCACCCCTGGCAAAGGCTGATCCCAATGGATGCTCCAAACCAGGCCTTGGGGTTGCAGCAGTGGAGGAACTGGCTCAGATGTAACACACATCTTAAACTGATCCAAAGAAAAACAATGAGGCTGTACTCTCCTGGGAGAACTTTGAGCACTTTTGGGGAAATAAAAGGACTATAAAAGGGCTGGAGGTGGACATTGCACAAGGGCCTGACATGGGAATGGCTTCACAATGAGAGAGGGGACAGATAGGTGAGATATTGGGAAGAAATTCTTCCCTATGAGCGTAGTGATGCCTTGACAGAGTCTGCCCCATTGCTGGAAGTGTCCAAGACTGTGGAAATGTTCCTTTACCAGTCCCTGACAGGGGGTGAAACGAGATGAACTTTTAGATCCCTTCCAGCTCAGGCCATTCCAAGACTCCATTAATCTATGACTTCATGGGACCCACTGGCTCCCAGGAGTGGAGTGGGGAGCGTTGCCTGGCAGCAGGAGTTGTGTTGAGGAGGGGCATCAGCAGAGCCGGCCTCAGTCCTGCAAGAGATTCGGAAGGAGAAGGAGCCTGCTGGCTACTCGTCCTTTTTATTGTGGCTTTTGCTCATTGCTTCTATCAACCCTTTTGTTCACCTTGTTTGTCGTCCATTTTGCTCACCCCTGACAGACCCGACTGGGCAGAAGGCTGGTGACAAATCAGGGACAGAGTGTGTGCAGACATGGCAACATCCCTGGACACACTCAGCCTCTCCCAGATGCTGGATCTCGCCATCGAGATGCCCAACAATGGGGCCATCTGTTGCAGTGTGTTGTTCTTTTTCAGTATTTGCATGTATAGTTCAGTTTTTACACTGCGATTATATTTGTAGTTGGTATGACCCGAATCCCCCTCTGTTTCGAAAAAATTGGTTCTGCCCAGGTTTGTCCCCTGCCTTGGGGTGATCAACTGCCCCATGTCAGTCTCCCTCTCTCCCTCTCCCCCCGCCAATCACAGTTTGTCCCCGGTTGTCAATTATGTGGTTCCCCTCCTCTTGGGCCCTGTCAGTCTTCCCCCAGCCAAGCCCCTGTTCCAGAGGGTTCTTCTCTGGCAGGGGTTGGATTGGGTGTGAAGCTGCAGCCCCGCCCTTGTCCCTCCCATGTTGCTGTTGTATTGGTCCCATGCTCTGCCGCTCTACCTTTGTATCCAATCGTAGCTGTACCTTTACTCCCACCCATGTTCTATTTAAACTGGTTACACTTGTTGCTCTCTGTCAGACACTTGCTGTCTCCCAGTTACCCTGCTCCCCCGTTGGAATAAATCCAACCAGTTTGCAGCAGTGAGTGTCTGGTCGCTTCTTTCTCTTCGTCAGCTTCGCTGTGTGGCCTCGCCTTTATCCCTCCGGGGGTCAGGGGTGTGAAGCTTCCCACCTCAGACGTGGGGAGTCACCCCCTAGGCTGCTGCTCAGAGGGCCAGTCTCCCTGTTCCGGAGCCGTTGCCCCTTCTACACAGCCGCAGCCCCCAGGACTGCTGGGTCCGTGCTGCACCTTCACCTAGCCGGGATTTTGGCAGCGAACCCCAGCAGCCGTCCATTTTGCGGCCATGCGAAGACTGCTGCAGGCCGTGCTTGTGCACCTGGACGTGCAGTACCTGACCAGCCAGGAGCCCTGGCCAGGCCAGCTGAGTGGCCCCTCACTTGATGATCTGGCCACTAACATGAAAAAGATGAAGAAAGAGAATGAAGACTTCAAGAAACACATGTCCAAGGTAGAGGCTCTTCCCAGCCCCCTGGGCACTCCCCCAGCAGACAGCCCCTCCCCGCTTCCTCAGGCAGCAGTGCTTGGCTCTGCCCTCACTGCCCTGGCAGAGCCGCTGGCAGGGGCTCTTTGCTGGCTGGATGGGCTTCAGTGCTCTGGCACTGAGCCCGGCTGGGGCAGGTGGCACCGGGACTCTCCCTGCTCACCTGGCTGTGCCATGGCCTGCCCACGCCAGGGTGGGGCTCTTTGGGGTGTTGCTGCCCTGGCCATCACCTCTGACATCCCTGTTCCTGGGGCTGTTTCACAGCTTATTCGCCAGGAGATTGGTGGCATAAAGGCAGAAACTTCCCGCATGTCAGAGGACTTGAAGAAGTTCCAGGAGGCCCAGGTCTGTGCAGACCACTGTGGTTCTAAGGTCATGTTTCCTAAACACCCTCAGCACAGACTTGTGTCTGACAGTGCTTTCTCCTAGACCGCAGAGAGTTCCCAGCATCTTGAGGAGATTGAAAAATTAAAGGCTGGCCAGCGTCACATGGCGGGGGAAATGAAGAAGGTCCTGATGTCACGGGACCAGGTGAACTGCTGCTGGGAGCAAGTTTTGGGTCTGAGACCGCAGCCCATACCCTCTGCTCTACTGGCTGGAGGCTCAGCACCCTTGGCCCTGCTCCACGCATGGACCGTGCTGCCTGCAGAGCCCTGCCAGCCTGGCTGAGCCCGGCCCTGCCCTGTCCCCAGTGCTCCACAAACCACAGCAGGGGCCAAGGCCTTGCGGGTCCCCATTGACCCTCCCAGAGGCTCACTGCCACCACTGCTCTCTCCTAGGACATGGCTCTCATCAAGGATCTCGGTGATGAGGTTGAAAGGCTAAAGACAGCACAGATCGTCATGGAAGACGACATAAGGAAGCTGAAGGAGTCTCTTGCCTTAGTGAGTTGTTGGGTCGTGTAATCTTTGGGCTCTCGTGGTGAACTTCAATGTGATATCAAGAGCGGGTTTTGGGATCAGGGTCTCAGGACCGGGTTGGGGCCCTGGGGCTTTCTGTGTATCTGAAGGGCCCCCATGCTGAGACTACATGATGTCTGTGCCCTGACTCGACTGTCACTGGTCTTCCCAGATGAAGAAGATAGAAGAGGACCTTAATAAGCTGAGGGAGGATGCAGCCAAGTGGAAAGAAGAGAGCAGCAACGAGATCTCTCAGCAAATTGAGTAAGGGGACAGGAGTGGGTTCATACCCTGGGGGGCTGCAAGGGAGCCCAGGGGGTCTGGCAGCATCCTGGTTTGTGGGCATGGGATGCCCAGCAGCCCTGCAGGGGTAACCCTGCCCTTGCCCCCATCTCTCTGGCCAGGGCTTTGCGACAGGAGACAAAGCTTGAACTGCAGAAGATGGAAGAGCAGCAGGAGAAGAATGCCATGCTGGAGGAGCTGGTGACTGCGACAGTCAAAAGAGTGAACGAGCAGGTGAGGTCCTGGGGGAGCACTCCCACCACTCCTGGCTTGGTGCAGTAGTCCTGGTGGGGCTCCCAGCCATATTCCCCAACTGGCTGGGGCCACCCAGAAATGTTGGTTCCATTCATCCCATCTCTGAGCCAATTACTTCTGCCTTTCCTGCAGCTTGGCCTAAAAGATACTGAGGGCCTAGAGGAGCAGGAAGAGGGGACTGGAGACTGTTGCACCTTCAACATCAGAGAGTGTGTGGTGAAGCTCCTCAAGTGCTGTGAGAACCTCCAGGAGCAGGTGGAATCCCTGGAGTCTCAGCAGGTGGCCATGGGAAAGTGCAACAAATTGACGAGGAAATATGTCCAGGTAGGCAGCTGGCAGCATGGAGGACTGAGGACATCCCCTGGGGTAGACCCAAACTGCCCCAAAGTGGCCTGGACCAGTCAGCAGCATGGACAGAAATTAGAGCCTTGATGCAAATGTCCTGCTGGCACTGAGAGCTCGTGGCCACTGTCTGAGCAATGTGGCTCTGCCCCTGTGGAGCAGCCGACTCCCTTTTGCTCAGTACATGGTTTTTCCTTCCAAGGAGCTGGAGCACGACCAGGAGCGGCTGCACTACGTGGAGGCTACAGTTGTACAGATGAAAGGAGACTGTGAGAAGCTCAGCTTTGTTTCTGGGAACCTGCAGAAAGACTCTGAATAAAAGCAGAAAGCAATCGAGGTGTGTGCCTGAAAGTCCTGTGGTGTCAGAGCATCCCCCAGGCTTTCCTTGTGATTCCAGGCAGGGATCACCAGAATGTCTCCCTGCCAACCTTTTCAGCCCTGTGCTGGTCCCAAGTGCCTCTCCTTGAGGTTTTTGGGCAGGGGGAGCGGATTCTGTTCTCCTGGCCAGGATGCAGCTCCAACCTTGCTGTGGTGCCATCATATGGGTTCCTCTCTGTGCTGAAAGATGCTGATCCAGTGTCTGGAGAAGCTGCAGAAGGAGAAAGCAGATCAGCAGGACA
>JAWWLY010000455.1:0-11163 GCA_035041215.1 Gymnopithys bicolor | reverse complement strand
TGGAACGGGTGGGGAGGCCTTGGAAGGGGCTGCCCAGGGAGGGGGTGGAGTCCCCACCCCTGGAGGTGCCCAAGGAACACCTGGAGGTGGCACTGGATGACAAGGTGGGGATGGGGCACAGGGTGGGCTTGGTGGCCTTGGAGGGCTTTTCCAGCCTAAATCTCCCATCCCTGGAGGTGTCCAAGGACCAGCTGGATGTGGCACTCAGTGCCAAGGTGGGGATGGGGCACAGGGTGGACTTGGTAGTCTGGGAGGTCTCTCCCAACCTCAGTGATCCTGTGGCTGGTGAGGAAGATCCCCATGGAAGCTCCTGCTCAAAGGGGGAAAAGGGGCTCCTGCAGCAGGACTTGAGGGGTCAAAACAGATCCCCCCCTCCCCCCCAACACCTCTGCAAGCCCAAAACTCCACCAACCAATCAGGGAGAGGCCTCCAGGACCACTCACTGCCCTCCCCCCCTTTGCTTTCCCCTCCAGGAACACAAATCCCAATTTTCCTTCCTTTCTCCACCCCTTGGAGCTGAAGCTTCACCGTGAGCTCACGGCAGGTCCCTCCCCCTCTGCTGCTCCCCACGGCCCAGACCCCCCATGCCAGGCTGGCAGTGCCCATCCATGCCCTTGGAAAAGCCACTGGTGGGAGGAACCCACAAACTCCAAACTCTTTGGTCCGTTTGTTCTGAGGGACGCGGGAAAGGTCCATGGGAGGAGCTTAATCCAAGTGCCCCTGTGGGGTCTCCTCCTGCTCTCCAGTGGCTGAAGGAGCTTTGATATCCCTTCCCAAGTGCCACCTTTAATTAGGATCACTTGGGATTGGTCCAATTGTCATGGGAATGGCTGGGCCCTCTGGCTGCTCCAGCTGGGAATTCCCACCCCGGGACAAAGCCGGCCTTGCTCCTGGAATTTGGGTCCTGGAGAGCTGGGGAGGTCTGGGAGAAAAGGAGGTCTGGGGGAAAAGGAGGTCTGGGGGGAAAGGAGGTCTGGGGGGAAAGGAGGTCTGGGAGCAGAGGGGAGAGGGAGAAAACACCCCAAAAAAGGCAGGGATTGGTTTGGAGGAGGAGCTGGATGGAAAGGGGCAAAGGGGGTTGTGGGGAAAAATGGGAGCTGAGGGATCTTCCACTGAGGGATCCTCCTCTGAGGGACCTTCCACTGGGGATCCTCCACTGAGGGATCTTCCACTGAGGGATCTTCTACTCAGGGATCCTTCACTGAGGGATCCTCCATTGAGGGATCCCCCACCAAGGGATCCTCCACTGAGGGATCCTCCACTCAGGGACCCTCCATTGAGGGATCTTCCACTGGGGAACCTCCTCTGAGGGATCCTCCACTGAGGGATCCTCCTCTGAGAGATCCTCCAACAAGAATCCCTACACTGAGAGATCCTAAACTGGGGGATTCTACACCAAGAGATCCTCCACTGAGCAATTCTACACCAATGGATCCCATTCCAAGGGATCCCCCACCAAGGAGTTCTACACCAAGAGATCCTACATGGAGAGATCCTACACGGAGAGATCCTACACCAAGGATTTCTACACCAAGAGATCCTACACGGAGAGATCCTCCACTGAGGGATCCTACATGGAGAGATCCTACACTGAGGGATCCTACATGGAGAGACCCTACACCAATGGATCCTTCTCTGAGGGATCCTCCACCAAGGATTCCTTCACTGAGGATCTACACCAATAGATCCTACAGTGATGGATCCTACTCTGAGGGATCTTACACAGAGGGATCCTCCACTGAGGGATCTTCCACTTGGGATCCTCCATTGAGGGACCTTCCACTGACGGATCCTTCACTGAGGGATCCTTCACTGAGGGATCCTCCACTCAGGGATCCTCCACTCAGGGATCCTCCACTCAGGGATCTCCCACTGAGGGATCCTCCACTGGGGATCCTCCTCTGAGGGACCTTCCACTGAGGGATCCTGCACTGAGGGATTCTCCATTGAGGGATCTTCCTCTGAGGGATCCTCCACTGAGGGATCTTCCACTGAGGGATCCTCCACTGAGGATTCCTCCTCTGAGAGATCCTCCAACAAGAATTCCTACACTGAGAGATCCCAAACTGGGGGATTCTACACCAAGAGATCCTCCACTGAGCAATTCTACACCAAGGGATCCTATTCCAAGGGATCCCCCACCAAGGATTCCTACACTGAGAGGTCCCACAGTCAGGGATCCTTCACTCAGGGATCCTCCACTGAGTGATTCTGCACCACGAGATCCTACTCTGAGGGATCCTCCACCACAGGATCCTCCACTGAGGGATCCTACTCTGAGAGGTCCTACATTGAGGGTTCCTCCATGAAGAGATTCTACTCCAAGGGCTCCTCCACTCAGGGATCCTCCACTGAGCAATTCTCCACCAATGGATCCCGTTCCAAGGGATCCCCCACCAAGGATTTCTACACCACGAGATCAGGAGGCAATGGGAGCGTGTTCACCCCCAACCACGGTGCCCTTGGAGGTGCCAGGGCTCTGCAGTGCCCATTCCAGCCAGGGAAGGGCAGGGATGGCCCTTGGTCTCCTCTGAGGCCCCTTCCTGGTTGGACAATAAAGCCACAAAGGATCTGCCACGCTTGGAAAAACAGCCCTGAAATCTAGAAATGAAGGCACCCAAAGAGGTGCCCATGTCGAGGTTGGGGTGTCCCCCTTGCCCTGTCTGAGGTTTGGGTGCCCCCCTTGCCCAGCCCGAGGTTGGGGTGCCCCCCTTGCCCTGCCCAAGGTTGGGGTGCCCTCCTTGCCCTGCCTGAGGTTTGGGTGCCCCCCTTGCCCTGCCCAAGGTTGGGGTGCCCCACTTGCCCAGCCTGACGTTGGGGTGTCCCCCTTGCCCAGCCCAAGGTTGGGGTGCCCCCCTTGCCCTGCCCAAGGTTGGGGTGTCCCCCTTGCCCTGTCTGAGGTTTGGGTGCCCCCCTTGCCCTGCCCAAGGTTGGGGTGCCCCCCTTGCCCTGCCCAAGGTTGGGGTGCCCCCCTTGCCCTGCCCCCCGTGCCCATCCCCATTGTCTGAGCTGCTCAAAACAAGGAAACCACCTCCGATCCTTCCAGTGGAGCCCAGACAGTGCCCCCAGCCCCGTGCCCACCTGGGACACCCCTGGCACTGCCACCACCAGCCTGGCACGGAGCCACCAGCGGCTCTTCCGCTCATTAAATCCTCCCCCCGGCGCAGACAGTGGAAACGCAGGGCAGGAACCAAAGGATGGTCTGACTCGGTCCCAGCACGATCCCCAATTGCTGTGACTGAGCAACAGCTTTCCCCAGGGAGAGAATGTTTAATTATTCTGCTTTTCTTTGCTTTTTTCTTTTTTTTCCTATTTTTTCTTTTTTTCTCTTTTCTTGTTTTTTTTCTTTTTTCTTTTATTTCTTATTTTTCCTTTTCCTTTTTTCTTTTCTTTTTTCCTTTTTTTCTATACTTTTTCATTTTTTTCTCTTTTCTTGTTTTTCCTTTCTTTTTTCTTTTATTTCTTATTTTTCCTTTTCCTTTTTCTTTTCTTTTTCCTTTCCTTTTTTCGTTTTTTTTCTATTTTTCTTTTTCCTATTTTTTATTTTTCCTTTTCTTTTTTCTTTTCTTTTTTCCCTATTTTTTCTTTTCCTTTTTTCTATTTTTTCTTTTCTTTTTTCCTTCTCTATTTTTTCTTTTCTTTTTTCTTTTCTTGTTTTTCCTTTCTTTTTTCTTTTATTTCTTATTTTTCCTTTTTTCTTTTATTTTTCCTTTTTTAATTTTTCCTTTTCTTTTATTTTTCCTTTTTTAATTTTTCCTTTTCTTTTATTTTTCCTTTTCTTTTTTCTTTTTTCCTATTTTTCTTTTTTCCTTTTTTTCTTTTATTTTTCCTTTCCTTTTCTTTTTTCTTTTCTTTTTTTTTCCCTATTTTTTCTTTTCTTTTTTCTATTTTTCTTTTATTTTTTCCTTTTCTATTTTTCTTTTTTCTTTTATTTTTCCTTTTCTTTTTTTCTTTTTTTTCTCTTTTTTTTCCTTTTCTTTTTTTTCTGCCTTTTTTTTTTTTTGGCTTTTTTTCACCTCCCCCCGAGGCCTGGGAGGGGAAAAGGAGCCTCGTAGGGAAATAAAGCCCCGGCCAGACAGAGCGCGGTGCGGATGGGGAGGGAACTCCCAGTTGGCACCAAGATAAACCGGCTCACGATCCGGCCGGGTCTGTCCCGGGAGAGCCCGCGGGGGCGCTGGCACAGCCGGGGGGGCACAGGGCAGACTGTCCCCTCGCCACCCCCGGCGCTGCCACCCCCCTGCCCTGGCACCGGGGGCAGGTGGTGGGGGGCACATCCTGGGGATGGATGGAGGGATGGATGGAGGGAGGAGACCCCGCAGGTGCCCCGGGCGCGGTGGGGGCAGCGCTGGGCACAAAGGGCTCGGAAGCCGCCGGGTGGGTACAGTGGCATCGTGCCCGTGCAGCCCCCGGGGATGGCATCGTGCCCATGAAGCCCCCAGGGTGGGCTCGGGGGGTTCTGGTCCCTCCGCATCGCCCACCGGCGGGGGATCCTCCCCGGGGGGCTCCGCGCAAGCGAAGGGGCAGCACCCGGGGGGGGCGCGGTGCCATCCCTGGGGGGCACCATCGCTCTGTGCCCCCCTCCCGGGACCCTCCCGACGAACGCGACCCCCGGTGCCAACCCGGCCGCGGAGCCCAGGAAAGTCCGCGGCTCTCCCGGGGCCCTTCCCGGGGAGGAACCCGGCCCCGCTTCCCCCGCACCGCGGGGTCCCTCCCGGTGTCCCCTCGGTGTCCCCTCAGTGTCCCCCCGATGTCCCCCCGCGGTGTCCCCGCACTCACCATCCCCGCCGCACCTTTGTGCGCGTCCCTCCCGCACCGAATCCCGGGGCTCCCGCGGCGGCGGCGGCGGCGGCGGCGGAGGAGGAGGAGGAGGAGAAGGAGGAGGAGGAGGAAGAGGAGGAGGAGGAGGAGGAGGAGGCGGAGGAAAAGCCCCGAGCCCAGCGGAGCGTCCCCCGCTCCAGCCCCGCCGAGCGCGGAGCTCCCCCCGCCTTCGGGGCCGCTCCCCCCGCCCGCCCGCCCATTGTTCGCTGCCGGCGCCGCTGCGGGGCCATTGTCTGGCTGTGCCAGGGGCACCGCACAGCCCCCCAGCCTGGGGGTGCCACCCTCTGCACCCACCCACCGCGGGGGTGCCACCCTCTGCACCAGCCCCGGGGGTGCCACCCCTTTGCCCGACCCCGAACGTGCAGCGGCGCATTTGGGGTGAGGATGGGCCGGGGGGCACTCGCACAACCCCCCAGCCTGGGGGTGCCACCCTTTGCACCCACCCCCGGGGTGCGACCCTCTGCACCCATCCTGGGGGTGCCACCCTCCCCACCCACCCCGCGGGTGTCACCCCTTTGCCTGGCCCCGAACGTGCAGCGGCGCATTTGGGGTGAGGATGGGCCGGGGGGCACCCACACAGCCCCCCAGCCTGGGGGTGCCACCCTCTGCACCCACCCACCCACTCCGGGGGTGCCACCCGTGTGCCCGGCTCCGGGGGTGCCACCCGTGTGCCCGGCCCCGAACGCAGAGAGGGGCATTTGCTCTGGGGGTGCCCCCGGGGGGTACCCGTTTCTGGGGGAGGTGGGTGAGGGTTGAACCCCCGACTCGGGGGGCACATGCAGAGGAGCCCACAGAGCCCTCGTGCCCCCACATGCCCCTCTGCACCTGAGAGTGGGAAGGGCAACCCCGTGCCCTGGCAAAGGTGCCCCCAAAAGGGTCTTAGTGCAGGGTGGGGGGCAGAGCCCAGCTGTGCCCACCTTTGTGCCAGGCCAGGCTGGTTTTGTGAACTCCATTGGGTGCCCCTCACCCATGAAAACGGGGTACAGATCCCGAGTCTCGCCAGGGAGGGGAGGCCAGTGATGGCCCTCGGGGTCGGGGTGCCCATAGGAGGGTCTGGCAATGCCCTTTGGGGTCGAGGTGCCCAGAGGTGGGTCTGGCGATGGCCCTCGGGGTCGGGGTGCCCAGAGGTGGGTCTGGCAATGCCCTTTGGGGTCGGGGTGCCCACAGGTGGGTCTGGTGATGCCCCTTGGGGTCGGGGTGCCCATAGGAGGGTCTGGCAATGCCCTTTGGGGTCGGGGTGCCCATAGGAGGGTCTGGCAATGCCCCTTGGGGTCGAGGTGCCCATAGGAGGGTCTGGCGATGCCCCTCGGGGTCGGGGTGCCCATAGGAGGGTCTGGCCAAGCCCCTCGGGGTCGGGGCATCGTGGCTTGGCCACACACATGGTGGCTTCCTGGTGCCAGGGGAGTCAGTCCGGACCCTCTGCTCTGAGACCACCAGCTTGGGTGGGCACCCCCTTGCCCACCTCTGCTCCCTTTGGGATGCAGAGGAAGCCAGGAGGGACAACCCGCGGACCTTTCCCACGAAGGGACGGGCAAACAGCACCGTGGGGGCTCTTCTTTGGAGGGCACCGCCATCCCCATGCCCACCAGGGCTCGTGGGCAGGAGCTGTCGTGCCCCAGGCGAGCACAGAGGGAGGGCCTGGCACCCCGAGGTGCCCCAGAGGGGCAGATTCCCCAGTCCAACCACCCCATGGGGGCTCAATCAGCCCCACCACGGGGGCGATTCGGGACTGCCCCACTCGTGGGTGCCCCACGTGAGCACAGAGGGAGGGCCCGGCACCCCGAGGTGCCCCAGAGGGGCAGATCCCCCAGTCCAACCACCCCATGGGGCTCAATCAGCCGCACCACGGGGGCGATTCGGGACTGCCCCACTCGTGGGTGCCCCACGGGAGCACAGAGGAAGGGCCTGGCACCCCGAGGTGCCCCAGAGGGGCAGATCCCCCAGTCCAACCACCCCATGAGGGCTCAATCAGCCCCACCACGGGGGCGATTCGGGACTGCCCCACTCGTGGGTACCCCACGGGAGCACAGAGGGAGGGCCTGGCACCCCGAGGTGCCCCAGAGGGGCAGATCCCACAGTCCAACCCCTCCCCATGGGGGCTCAATCTGCCCCTCCATGGGGCTCAAACAGCCCCTCCACGGGGGCGATTCGGGACAGCCTCACGCGTGGGTGCCCCACAAGAGCACCGAGGGAGGGCCCGGCACCCCGAGGTGCCCCAGAGGGGCAGATCCCACAGTCCAACCACCCCATGGGGCTCAATCAGCCCCTCCACGGGGTCTCGGGGGGATTCGGGACCCCCCCACGCGCGGTGAACGCGCCACGAGCGCGCGCCCAGCGCGGGAACGGCCGCGCGCGGCTTTTTTATCAATGAAAGGGCGGGGCTGGGAACGGCCAAGCCACGCCCCCTCCCTCGGAGCTGACCAATGGCGTGCGGCGCTCTCGGCTCGGAGCACGCCATTGGTCGGATTTAAATAGCATTTTTTTAATTAATGAGGTGGGGCGGGATTAAAGGGGATTTTGGGAGGGAAAGGGGCGGGATTAAGGTTGGAAAGGGCGGGAATTGGGAGGAAAAGGGCGGGAATTGAGGGGGAAAGGGCGGGAATGGGGGAGGATTTTGGGCGGGGATTTGGGGAGGGATTTGAAGGAGCCAGTGTGGGTTGGGGGGCTCTGTAGCCCCCACTCTGCCCCCCGTGGGCTGTTCCTTTGGGTACCTGGGGATTTGGGGGTGTTGCAGAGCTTTTGGGGGTGTGGGGTGACTGGGGTGTGTCCAGGGGGGCTGGGGGGGCTCTGTAACCCCCCCTGTCCCCCTGCCAGGGCTGCTCCTTCGGGTACCACGCCGGGGGGTGGGGGAAGCCGCCCGTGGATGAGACGGGGAAGCCGCTCTATGGGGACGTCTTTGGGACCAACGCGGCCGAGTTCCAGGTACTGGGACCCCCTGGGACCCCCCTGGGACCCCCTGGGACCCCCCTGAGCACTCCTAAGCATCTGGAGCACCCACAAACCAACCAGGACCACCCCAGCCCCCTGGGGGGGGGGCACCCAGAAAAACCCTGTGCCCCCCAGAGCAATTTGGGGACACTGCCGAAGATCCCCCTGGATCCCTCCATCGTGTTCCCCTCCCCTGCCACGCACCCATGGGTGCCATCCTGCCCCCTCCACAAGGCACCCAAACCCTGACCCCCTGGGTTTCCCTGAGCAATCTGAGGGGACCTCCCCCCTGTATCTGCCCCTCACCCAACTCCATGTTTGGGTCCCCCCCCAGCACCCAATTCCCCCCTTACCCCTCCTGGTCCCCCTAAAATCCCCTTGACCCCCACTGTGAGCCCCCCAGACCCCACCAGACAAAGAAGGAGCAGATCGACCGCACACCCTGGGGGGAACTGAAGCCCCCAAATCCCCCTTCCTGGGCACCCACACCCTCCCTGAGCCCCCCAAATTCCCCTGATCCCTCTGAACTCCCCGTGCCCGCCCCAGACAAAGGAGGAGGAGGAGGAGATCGACCGCACACCCTGGGGGGAACTGGAGCCCTCGGACGAGGAATCCTCAGAGGAGGAGGAGGAGGAGGAGAGCGATGAGGAGAAGCCGGACGAGACGGGGTTCATCACCCCTGCAGACAGGTGGGGGCACCCACGGGACTCCCCCCAGACTGCCCCAAAGCCCCTCACTTTGGGCTGATAACCCCGGGGGTCTCCTGGGGATGAGGATCATCACCCCCATGCTCAGGTGGGGACCCCCTGGAACCCTCAGGGACCCCCCAGCATTCATGGGGCCCTCCCCAGGCACCCCTGGGTGCCCCTTAAATTCCCCCAAATCCCCCTGAGCCCCCAAACCCCCCAGTTCGGTCTGATCACTCCAGGGTGTTCTCCTTGGGATGGGGAAAGGGATTCATCATGCCCAGGGTTGTGTTGGGACCCCCCAGCACCCACAGGGACCCCTGAACCCTCCCAAATCTCCCTAAGCCCTCAAATACCCCCACTTTGGGCTGATCCCCCTGGGGTTCTCTCTGGGTTATGGGCTGGGGTTCATCACTCCCACGGACAGGTTGGGGCCCCCCAGCACCCACGGGGACCCCCCAGCTCCCCTCTGGGTGCCCACTGACCCCTTGTTCCCCCTGCAGTGGGCTGATCACTCCCGGGGGCTTCTCCTCGGTGCCAGCCGGGATGGAGACCCCCGAGCTCATTGAGCTGCGGAAGAAGAAGATCGAGGAGGCCATGGCTGGGTGAGGGGGGGGCTGGGAGGGGTTGGGGAGGCTTAGGGGAGTTTGGGGGCAGGCTGGGGGGTCGGGGTGCTCAGGGGGACCTTGTGGCTGGGGGGACGAGGCAGGATTTTAGGGGGGTGGGACGATGGAGGTGGAGGGTGCTGGGCGGGTATTGGGGTGTCAGGGGGTCTTGGGGTGCTGGGAGGTGTGGGATGGGTGTTTTGGTGGTCTTGGGGTGCTGGGAGGAAGGAGGTGAGGGCTGGGCGCTCTTGGGGTGTTGGCAAGGACTGGGGTGGTTGCTGGGGGGTCTCAGGGTGCTGAGGGGGCAGGATGAGGATGGGGGTGGTCTCAGTGTGCTGGTAAGGACAAGGGTGGGTGCTGAGGGGTCTGGGGGGGCGTTGGGGTGAAGGTAAGACAGGTCTGAGGGAGCAAGAGCCCCCCAGGTGCCCCTCACCCACCTCCCCCACCCCCCAGGAACGAGACCCCCCAGCTGTTCACGGTGGTCCCTGAGAAGCGAACGGCGACCGTGGGGACGGCCATGATGGGCTCCACCCACATCTACGACATGTCGGCGGTAAGACCCCCCCAAGGGGGGCCACACAGGGGGGTCACCTCGCCTGGAACCCCCCACCCACACCTGGGGGCCTGTCCCCACCTGAGGGAGTCCTGCAGCACCCAGGGGTGCCGGGGCCAGGTGTCACCCGCCCTCCCAGTGTGTCCCCCACCATGGCTGAGGGTCAGAGGGTGGAGATGGCGCTGGGCCCTGACCCCAACAACCCCTGAGCAGCACCCAGGGGTGCTGAGGGTCACCCACACGTGTGCCCCCCCAGGTGATGGGCCGCAAGGGTCCCGTGGCTGAGGCCCAGGGCGTGGAGGTGGCCCTGGCCCCCGAGGAGCTGGAGCTGGACCCCACTGCCATGACCCAGAAGTACGAGGAGCACGTGCGGGAGCAGCAGGCCCAGGTGGAAAAGGAGGATTTCAGCGACATGGTGGCCGAGCACGCGGCCAAGCAGAAGGTGGGCCTGGCACCTGCTGACACCTGGGTGGCACCTGGGTCACCCTGGCAATGTCTGTCCCCACCACCCGACCCCCCTCTGTCCTCCCTCTCCAACCCCAGGGTGTCCTGTGGGGGTGGGAAGAAGCACGAGGGGTTTGTGTTGTAAGACATCCCTGTCCCCTCGTGTCCCTGTGTCCCTGTCCCCCCGTGACCGTGTTCCCCTCCCTGTCCCCCCATGACCGTGTCCGTGTCCCCCTCCCTGTCCCCCTGTGACCTTGTCCCCCTCCCTGTCCCCCCATGACTGTGTCCCTGTGTCCCTGTCCCCCCGTGACCATGTCTGTGTCCCCCTCCCTGTCCCCCCGTGACCGTGTCCGTGTCCCCCCACAGCAGAAGAAGCGGAAGGCTCAGCCCCAGGATGCCCGTGGGGGTGGCAAGAAGTACAAGGAGTTCAAGTTTTAGGATGTCACCGCTGGCCCCTCAGTGTCCCCTCTCTGTCCCCTCCCCATCACCATCCCCAGCACCCCTGGGTGGGGCGGTGGCACCCCCCGGCGTTACCTGGGGCTGCATTTTGGGTGTTGGGGGGTCCCTGTCCCCACTGTTTTGTAAATAAAAGGTGGTGTCCCCACCACAGCCCTGACTCTGCCTGGTGTCATCGAGGTCACCCCATCCCCGGGGTCCCTCTGGCTCTGGCTGTGGCACTGAGGTCACCGTGTCACTGGCTCGTGTCCCCGGGTCACGGTCACTGGGTCATGTCGCAGCTCAGCTCGCTCGGTGTCCCTCTGTCCCCGCCCATGTCCCCTCTCGTGTCCCACCTTGTTGGGGGGGGGGGCGAGTGACCGTCTCCACCCTCACCCAATCAGCGCCTCGGATGCAGATGGTGGGCGTGGCCATCCAGTGCGATGGGCGTGGCTCTGGCGGTGGGCGTGGCCATCCAGGCCGTGGGCGTGGGGCCGCAGTGGTGGGCGGGGCCAGTCTGTGGCGGTGGGCGTGGCCATCCCGGGCGGGAAGGGGGCGCGGCCGCCGTTCCGCAACGGAGTGGGCGGTGGCCAATCAGCATCGTGTGTGGGCGTGGCCTCGGCCGGCACGGGCCAAGGGGGCGCGGGGGGCGGGGCCGGCGGCGGCGATGGCGGAGCGCGGAGCCCCCCGAGCC
>JAWWLY010000454.1:0-11189 GCA_035041215.1 Gymnopithys bicolor | reverse complement strand
AATGAAAGCACTTAAAGTAACTATAAATGGGACCAGATCTGCAATTTTATATGTTTGGGAAATCAAAGTACTGAGGAAAGTAATACCATGACCCTCAGCTCAAACTGTACACACATCTAGGAAGAAAGAGCTGTGATACTGTGGGCACAGGAAGTGAAAACTGCTAAGTAATCCATTCGTATTTAAAGTATTACAGCTAAAAACAAATGAAGGAGTCAAAAAGTATATCAATGAAAGCACTTAAAGTAACTATAAATGGGACCAGATCTGCAATTTTATATGTTTGGGAAATCAAAGTACTGAGGAGAGTTACTGAAGGTGAAATGAACATGAATTAATTTTCTTCGGGGTTGTGACTAAAGCTACTGTGCTTCAGACTTTTATGTTCAGGTGTGTACTGGTTTTGGCAGCTAAAACAGAGAGAGTAAAAGAAGCTGCCTGACAAATGCATTCTGAGACCTGTCTATACTAATCAGTTGACATTCAAGTAAGAATTTATGCTTCACTAAAATGCTTGAAACACAGAGATAAAAATGCAAGCACTGAAAGCCTAAACCTCAGCAGATATCCTGATGTTGTTTGGAGGAGCTATTGCATTATGAAAAATGTGAATCTCTTGTCCATTCTGTGGGCATTCAAGAAAACCCTTTTCCATATCACAACATGGATGAGATGCTGTGCTAATAGTGCTTCTATGTAAACACTTCATCTTGGCCCAGGAGTGTGAGTTTGCCATAATTCTCCTGATTACTTGCACTGTTATCCTTCTGTTTCACATCCCAGGTGGGCCTGGGAGGTCAGGACCTGGTCTGATCCTGTAAGCAAATAAACTGCAAGATCTGATGCTCCCTCATGACTAACAAGCATTTGGTTGAGAACATCATAGCAAAGGAGCTGCAAAAAAACCACACAAACAAACCACACACGCTTCCAAAATGCACACAGTGTGAACAATTAGCATGAATTCTCTCGCTTTCAGATGTGTTCCTGCCAGGCCACATTATTCATTACTGTAGGAAACATTATACCTCACAGATTTCAAGTATTTTATGAAAATAACTCTAAAATGCAATCATGCACAATGTGGATAAAATAAATTCAGGATATAATTTTGTCTATGTAATCATCTTTATAAAAGGAGGCGAAAAAGCCTGTAAGTATAGTTAGTATGAATTGCTTTAAGATTCAGCTTATATTTTGTAAGAGCAAGTCCAAGTCTACTTTCCATGAATACAATTTTTCATTATGTTTGTTAATCACACTATAATAATTTTGCAGGAAACATTAAACCCAAAAAAGATTTTTTTCCTAAATTTATAAGCTGACAAAGACATATATATAGAGAGAGATATACACATATATATACTTATATATACATATATTTACACACACACACACACACGTACACACATATGTATATATAGTCTAACTATTACAAAAGAAACACACAAGAAATACCTTTTTCCTTTTTTTTGGAAACACAGATGGCACATTTTTTTCAGCCTTTGGATATTAGGCATTTCATTTGGTTCTCAATCACCTTTTGAAGCATGTGGTGGAGATGTGCCTTTTTGCGATGTAACTCATGTTCTGCTTATTGATAAATGCAAATTAAGTATTCTAACATATGATCTTTAAAGGCTGAGCTATTATAAATTAATTCATTCTAATATCAATATTTAATTCCCATGTGGCTGTTAGAATATTAAATTTTGCATGCAGATATACATAGACATTGAGCCTGTATTTCTTTAGTAGCCTTTTTTCCACCCTTCCATTTACTCTATGAATAAAAAATGTAAGTGAGGTGAAAGAAGAGGATTATTTTTGGTTAGTGATTTACCTGATGACATGGAAATCAATATTTTATTCTCTCTGACTCCATTCACATATATCTTATAGTAGACAAATTCAGTATCCACCGGCCTGGCCTGAGTTCAGAAATTACTCAGAAATATCCAATTGAATCTAGTCTGTTATGTATTACTAAGGCTGTAATAAAACCAAAGTTCTAAAGATTATTTTCATTACACACATATATATAGGATTTCATATGGGAAAAAATGTATCAGTCTAAGATACCCTTAAGATGCTGTTGCAATGTGAAATTATTGGGTCTTTAGTATTGTTCAATCTCAACTCAAAGTCTGAAGTTTTAAGAGAAGTATTATTCTAACTGCATGTGTGAATTGGCTTCCCCTGCTTTTAGGGTTCATATCAGGCTCTCCAGATCCTTTAAAAAATTTCAATGTCTTCTGATATTCAGAAGGTAAAAGAAGACTCCTTGGTACTTTATGTATTTTTTAGTAACTATCACAGCCACTTCTTGACAGTCCCTAACAGCATTAGTCTAATCATAAACATATTTTGCTAATTTAATTTCAAAATATGATGGACATTTATACATGTATATGCTTCACTCAAGAAGCAGGGACCATGTTCTGTTCTCTTCAGAACTTTCTTCAGCCCTTCATTCCGTAAACCATCATCGATGGGGATCTCTTCTCTCTAACTGCTTTGAAAAATTCAAGGGAGATAAAAAAGAGATTAGATATGTTGGTAATAAAAAGACATTTTTATCATTAACAATACTACAAAAATAACATGCATATGCTGCCTTTCACAATTATGAGGATGAAGTTAGGATTGGAAAACCATTACAAACAAAATAAGCTGCGTCATTTTTCTTCTCTTTTTTTGTTGTTGTCTTCTCACATATACCAGCAACACCTGCAGAGGTTTTCCAGAAAATCAAGTTTTTGTTTTAATTGTTGACATGATTTCAGAAAATTCATCAGCCTGTGAAATGGCTGTAACAGGACCAACAGTTTAAAGAGTTCAAACCAGGAGTAATAACCAGTACTGGAAATAAATTATAACATTTCAATTTTTCTATTCCCTTTCTTCCAAACTAGAAAGATAAAGCAGAGTGGTTAGGACATATGAATTCAGGAAAAGGAATGCATTGTCAATTTATTCTGGTGGTTCTAAGCAACTTTTTTTATTTTCGGGTAGAAATATGGAGACATCTATTACAACACTATCAAAAAGTTTTAAATTGCCAAAACTACTGCTCTTTACTTCTAATAGAATCTTATGACTTTCCTAGGCCCTCAGATCTATCTCTCAATTCAGAGAGGATACTGTTATTTACCTTGTCCTTTTTCTCAATTATGATAAAGGGAACTGAAATAAACAATATAATGGAGTGCAAGTTTTACGTGAAGTCTCATTTCCTACCCAGTTCACGTCATGTAAAAGACTAGCCATAAAGCTTGTGGAATCATTTCACTCTGATATGAATCAGTGAATTTCTGTGTAATGGGTGTAATTGCACCTGCTGCAGTTGGAACTGCACAGCCTGAAGTGTGAGGTAATGCTATTGTAAATAGTGTGCATGTAATATGTACATAGTGAATGACAAGAGAAAATACTGGGATGATTTGAGATTCAGATCAGTACATTAACTGGTTCATCAAATAAAAATCAGTTACACACATGCAAAGGAATCTCCAGTACTTTGGATGACATTGTAATTTCATGCTTTTATAATAATGCCTTGTTAGAAAGAACCTGTTTAAACCTGAGTTATTAATAAAGAGCAATAGCAACCGCCCCTGAGTTTTGGCATACTTTTGCCTGAGGAATCTGCATTATGCTTGAATGTTCTCTATTAATACAAACCATAAATAAAACTGGAAAATATTTCAGAGCTAGAAGAAATAAAAAGTTCAAACACAGGAAATGATGGTTGCCAATATTTGTGGGGGTTTTCTATATTTTAGATGTAGATTAATAAAAACTAAAGACTAGAAAATTTTCTCTCCCTTTTACAGACAGGTTTTTAAGTTCTTTAACAAAATTTCTTAGAAAAAAATAGACTAGCTATGTAAAGTATGTTAAAACCAAAGAAATTGTTTGGCATTATTTCTCTGGTTCTGTGAAATGCTAACAGGTACTTGAAAAATATGCTACAATGGAATGGTGAGATATCTCTTTGTCTAGAAATGGACAATAAGCTTCCTTTCATTTTTAAAAAGGGAAGAAAAAAGCATACTGGAAATTACTGCCCCATCAGCCCTGCTTCTCTGCCTGGGAAGCTCATGGAACAGATCCTCCTAAAAGCCTGTGCTATGGCACATGAAGGGTAAGCTATGTGATTCAAGGCAGCCAGCACAGCTTCAACAAGGACAAATCCTGCCTGATCAACCTAGCAGCCTTCTGTGATAGAGTGACTACATCAGTGGACAAGGGAAGGGCTGTGAATGTCCTCTATCTGGCCATCTGTAAGGTGTTGGATGCAGTTCCCCATGACATAACTGGGGAGACATGGATTTGATGGGTAGATTGTTTGGTGAATAAATTGGCTGGATGGTCACATCCAGAGAATAATAGTCAACAGCTCAGTAACTGGATGAAGATCAATGATAAGTGGTGTTCCTCATGGGTCTGTATTGGGACCAGTACTGTTTAATAACTTCATTACTGCCATAGACAAGAGTAATGAGTTCAGCCTCAGCAAATCTGGAGTTGCCACAAAGCTGAGCAGTGGGATTCACACAACTGAAGGATGGAATGCTGTCCAAAGGACCCTGGGCAAGCTCAAGAACTGGATCTGTGTCAATCTGATGAGTTTCATCAAGGCCAAGTGCAAGAGATTGAGGCAACAGGTGGTTTCAGTACAGGCTGGGAGATGCAGGCCTTGAGAGCAATCCCATGGAGAAGAACTTGGGGATGTGGGTGTATGACAAGCTGGATATGAGCTGGAAATGTGCACTCACACTCCAAAAAGCCAACTGCATCCAAAGTGTGTGAACAGCAGGTCAAGGGAGAGGATTCTGCCCCTTCACTCTGCAGTTTTGATACTTACCTGCTGCATCCAGCTCTGGAGTCTTCAGCACAGAAAGCATATGGACCTGTTGGATCCATACGGAGCCCAGACAAGGGCCACAAATATGATCAAAGTTGTTGATTGTCTCTCCTGTCAAAAAAGGCCAAAAGTTGAGATTACTCAGTCTGGAGAACAGAATTCCTTGAGGAGGATTTATTACATCTTTTCAATATTTAAAGGGGGCTTATAAGAAAGATCACAGAATCACAGAATCATTTAGGTTAGAAAAGACCTCTGTGATCATTGAGTTCAACCTTTGACTGGTCACCTCTTTTTCAGCTAGAACAGAGCACTGAGTGCCACATCCAATCATTTCTTGAACACATCCAGGGACAGCGACTCCACCACCTCTCTGGCCAGTCACTTCCAATGTTTAAAAACCCACTCTGTGAACAAATTCCTCATGTTACTCAACCAGAATATCCTCTGGCACATCATAAGAGTATGTCCTCTCGTTCCGTTGCTGCTAGCCTGGGAGAAGAGGCCAACCCCCACCCGGCTACAACCTCCTTTCAGATAGTTGTAGAGAGTGATGAAGTCCCACCTGAGCCTCCTTTTCTCCAGACTAAACACCCCCAGCTCCCTCAGCTGTTTCTCATTGGACTTACTCTCTAGACCCTTCTCCAGCTTCATTGAGCCTCTCTGAACTCACTTCAGCTGGGAACAAACATATTAGTAGGGCATGTAGTGACAATACAAGGAGTAGTGGAGTTAAACTGAAAAACTCAGACAAGATATAAAGAAATTCTCTACTGTGTGGGTGGCAAAACACTGGCACAGGTTGCCCAGAGAAATTATGGATGCCTCATCCTTGGAAACACTCAAGGTCAGGTTGGATTGGTCTCTGAGCAACCTGTTCTAGTGGAACACGTAGCTTCCCACAGTAGAGGTGTTAAACTAGATGACTTTTCAACATCACTTCCAACCCAAACTATTCTATGATGGCATGTCTCTATGAAAAGATGCTAATTAAATAATCTGAATTTCTCTCTAGATTTTTAGTTGTGTGAAATTTGACACATTTTACTGAAGTAATTGGACTAACATTTATTTTCATCCAAAATTCAAGATACACTATCAAATTATTGATTTTTTAAAACCTAAATACAATGGTTTTGCTTTTTTTAATATTGGAAAAATCACTATTAAGAGCATATTAATAGCATGTATGTCAGTTTCACAGCACCATGTCAGAAAGCTGAAGACAAAGAGATCAGGGCAGTAGGGGAAATGTGGAAGGTGAATTTAAATGTCTGTAGGTATACTTTTAGCAAAAGTTACAGCAAACCCAAATGTCCCCTGATTTACCCATGTGCAAATGTGACAGTTGCACTTGACAAACCATGGAAACTACTGAATCTTAAAACATTGTACCTATAGACGAAGAAAACTGGTACGTGTTCATGCTCATAGTGAATAGAGGTGGTGACAGGGTTTCAGGAAGACCATCGGATTGTTGGTGCCTCACGAATTTCTATAACATTATTCTTAACATATCAATTCAACTGAACAAAACGTCCTTCATTCTGTTTCTAAATCAGTGTGGGTGTATTTATGAATGGTTCATGTAGAATAATTAATTAAAAGAGAGCACACTGTAGTACTGACAAATGATAGATTATGTTTCTTTTGCTTCACATCACAAGAATGGGGAAGAACAAATATATCTGCACTCTCACGGCTGACACAACCTGGATCCTGCACCAGAAATACTGAGGTACAATATAGGTGATTTTTTTTTCAAACACTGAAAATATTGGCAGATGTGCAAATATTTAGCTGCATAAATAAGTCTTGATTTTAACAAATGCTTGGACAGAAAACAATTGAAGCAATAACTTGTCTTGGAGGTTTTCCTTGGTGTTTCTGAAGTTGCTATTTCATTTTAAATTTAATTAAATCGAGTTAACATAAAAAAATAAATAGCACTACAAACATCAATTCAAATTAGAGGTCTCCTTCTTGGTCAATCTGCAGAAAAAAATTTACTTCAACCTAAAATGTCTATTTCAGTGCTATTCTTACTCTTTGTTATTAAAACTTTTCTAATTTCAGAAGTTAGGAAACTGAAACCTTGAAAGTTCTAACTTTATTATCTTTTCAAACATTAAAATTACCGAACCGAAATGGTTTTAATACTCTATTGCTCAGAATTACATCTTTTCTCCTTTTCTATCCAGAACCTTAATAGGTGCCACACAGATTTAAGTTCTTTATTTTTCACAAGAGTTTTCTTAGCTGCAGTACTTGCTATCATTTGGCCCTCTCTCCTTAACATGAATTCCAGAGGCCAAGTCAAACCTGAAGTACAATTGTGCAAGTTTTCATGTTCAAATTACCTTCCACCCCAGCTATTTCATGTTGGTATTAATCAACATTTCTATCACAAACAGCAGTGGATAATGAGATATACTACAGATGGAAGAAATATGTTAATATTGAACTTCTTAATTCTTAATTTCTGTTAATTAGTAGATGGGATTTAAAAACGTAGCCCAATGAGTTAGTGTCATTTTATCAAATTGTTGTATGTAACTATTAGTAACTAGTAGTAATGGAAATTTTACTAAGCAAACTTAAATGGTTCCATTAAAAGCTGACAACTTACCAAATATGTAATGTGTACTATACTTAAAGGTTTAAAAATGATTAACAAAATTCAAGCAAATGCCTGATGTCTTGTCAGATCCTTTATCATTTAGCCATCTCTCTGTTGTAGACATCGCCTCAAAGATTGAAATCTCAATAAAGCAAAACATCTCATTATTCCACAGATCCTATCTAAACATAGTTGCAAATAGTTGCAAATAGTTGCATATTGGAATAAAGTAGAAGTCATTATGGTGGTTATTATTATTCTATTAGTAATCAGTGATACTAGAAGAGATGAAACTTAAACAAAACCATGTAACCTAAGCAACTGAACTTTCAATCAATTGATGTTTTAAGAAATTGAATTTTTTGTTAGTTTTTAAATAAAATTTGAAGAATATTCTACTCAAACAGTGTTCTCCAAATTTCAAATACACTTATTGTATAGTTGTGGAACGCCATTGTGTCTACGTAGTTAGACAAGCTGGACGTATGAAGAGGATGTGTGTCTGTGTTATCATCTTGAAGAATTCTGTTTCTTCTCAGATTTCTAATTTTTATTGTGTGCTCAGCTGCATTCGGTATTGCAACAAATTTGTGCCTAACCTAGGATATTTTATGACTTTCTTTAAGAGCTGTGATGGTGAGCATTTTGTGCTGAGCTATTTCATCCTTTATTGGGGTTGAAGAACCCTCTTTTCCCAGAATTAACAAGACAACATTGCATTATTTCTTTTGATCTGCCCAAATTCCAACTTTGTTCTTACATTCAAGAAACAAAATGCATGTTTTACAAACACTGTTCTGAAATTCTTATCTAGTCAATTTCAAAGTACTTGGCAAAAACTTTAATAATTCCAAAGATCAAATAGATTTGAAGTTTCATTATAAAGTTCTTACATGATACTTCTTTATTTTACAGAGTCAAGAAAAAAAAAACAACAAAACACACACAAAACCCCCAAGAAAATCAGTAACTGCAATGCAGAGTTAGCATGATATTTATTTTTCATTTTCTTACATTAATTAATTTTGAAAGTTTTTAATTTTGTCTCCAAAGTTAAACAGAAGAATGGTCATTTATGTCAGCACCTTATTCAAGAAGAAGCAGACAAGATAATCATTAAACAAATGTGTATAATCTCTTAATCTTGTGTCTTTACACATTGCATCACCATTTACAAACTATGACAACTGATTGCAATAGGCAGAGGAATATAAAATCATCTATGCAGAAAACACAATACTCATTTGTAGTATTTAAATACAACATTTTCACATCAATGACCACACAGATGAAGTTGTAATCTTTGTAAAATAAGGATAATTTGCCAGTGATATCAATAATGAGTTGATACAAAAGGTGATAATTAGTTTTGCTACAAGATGTCAAAACTAAAACTTTCCAGAAAAATATACAAATTTCAACAGTACTGAAATTTGTAGGAGAGGTTTACACTCAATTTAGCATATTGCCTAATATATGCAGAGCACTTTTTAGGGATTATTAAAAGTCAAGCTCGCATGTTGCAGATAAAGAATCTTGATTTTTAACTTAATATGAACTCCAGATCATTAGTTCTTTTTATTGGCATCTATCTTTTTATTGGTATTTATATCAACAGATATGTTTTCATCTGAGTGTCATTTACAGTTTCCACATCCCAAGTTTACATTCTTTTCTCTGGGCTTATAGGTTTTTGTTAGGTTGCTATTTTAATATTATTTATTTCCTTGTTTTTACAGGAAGAATTTTCAAAGGATATAGGTAATCCTGACTCATAAAAGGAAATCAAAAAAACAAGAAAAAAACCTCTTCTAGTTTAATGAAAGTTTTCGTTCTTATTTCTAACAGGGATAAACAGCCCAATAATCTTTTAAGGGGAATGTTAATTAGGACTGAACAGTAGAGTGCATACAGTTGAAATCAATCTAAAGATCCGTCAAATCAAAATACCAATGTCTGCTAGCAGTAACTAGTGATTTTTCTTTCAAAAGTCTCTGCATTTTTATAGTGCAGAATGTATATACTACCTGTGCTGGGTTTGTATGGAATAGAATTAATTTTTTTCGCAGTAGCTAGTATGGGATTGTGCATTGGATTTGTTCTGAAAATAGCGTTGTAACACAGGGATGTTTCAGTTACTTCTGAGAAAGGCAGGCAAGCCAAGGCTTTTTTCTGCCCCTCATCCCAACAGAGAGCAAGCTGGGGGTGCACAAAGTTGTTAGGAATGGACACAGCCAGTAAAGCTGACCCCAGCTGACTACAGGGATATTCCAGGCCATATGGCTTCATGTTTTGCACATAAAGCTGGGGGAAAAGAAGTGAGAAAGAGGATATTTGGAGTGTTTCTCATCCCAAGTCTCTGTTACACATGAAGGAATTCTGCTCCTCTGGGAATGCCTGAACACCTGCATGCCCTTGAGAAGCTGTGAATGAATTCCTTGTTTTTGTTTTGCTTGTATGTGTTCTTTTGCCTTGCCTATTAAATTGACTGTATCTCAACATACAAGTTCTCTCAGTTGGTAACCCTTTTGCTTGTCTGTTTCATCCCACTGGAGTAAAGTGTGTGACTGCTTGTGGGGCTTAGTTGCTGGCTGAGGTTAAACCATGATGGCTGCATATATAGAAAGAAATGCTGCTTTCCCTAAATAATTAAATAAACAGATAGGTATACATCATTTTACTGTCACTAGGGGTATTGGAAACTAAATGAATGCTATTCATTCGCATCCTCTACCAAGATTTCAACCCTTCCTTTATGATCTGGGTCCTGTTATTTCTCTGGTACTGCTATTAGTTTGTTTATTTGTATAGAACTCTATTACATAAATCACCAGATATAGACTTTGATATTGTGATCAATCTCAACTTGTGACGCTTCTCTCACTAGCAAACCTGCATAAGCCTTTCTGAATGATAGATGCCCTAACTGTTAATCAAAAGAAATATAATCTGATACTTACTATGCCCAAAGAAACTTCTTTTAAACATGTGACTCTCTAACCTGGTCTGCATGGTTTATTTTTATTTTTCTTCAGAAAGGAGGACAATGGCAGCAAACCTTTTTTTTTTTTTTTTTTTTTGGTATGATAACTGTTAACAACCTGCAATCTGCCAAGAATAGTTGTTCTTCACAAACAGTTATCTATTCAGTGTGAACTAGAGGGACAGATAGAAAGCTTATTTGCACTTCTTTTTCTGGAGAAAGACAAAGGTCAGTTACAGCTGCAACATGAAATTGAGATGAATCTGCGACATTCCTGAAGGATCTTGTGGTTATCCAAGGGCTTGGCAATTGTTGGCATATAGCAAATTCTGGAAAGACCCTCAGGAACTATGGAGACATTGACATACTGAAGAGAGTCCAATGAAATAACATAGATGTGTTTTTAAATCTCTCCTACTAGGAAAAAAAAAAAGGGACCTGGGACTGTTCAGCCTGGAGAAGAGAAGGGCCAGAGAGATCTTACCAATTTATTTAAATATGTGAAGGAAGGGCAAAGACAATGGAGCCAGGCACTTTACAGTTGTGCCCAGAGGCAATGGGCACAACCTGAAGCACAGGAGGCTCCCTCTGACAGGAAACATTTTTTACTATGGCCATGACTGGAAAATTGGCCCTGACTGGTGTCTCAGTTTGAGGGGGAAAAACCAAAATGTTTACCCACAAGCAGAGGAGGGGGCCTTCTCCACAATAATCAC
>JAWWLY010000453.1:0-11198 GCA_035041215.1 Gymnopithys bicolor | reverse complement strand
GCTGCTGCTCCTCCCAGGCCCCAAGTGCTCCCAAACTCTTCTTTTCCTGCTCTGTGTTCCAATTCCCAGATTTTTCTCCCTGCTCTCTGAGCCAAACTCTGTCCATGCTGCTCCTTCTCTGCTCTCTTTTCCCATTCCAGAACATCCAACTCCCTTTATTCTTCCCCCTTCCACTCCAACCATGGGCTCTGCTGCCCACACTTGAATTTTTGGTGGGTTGAAGACACAAATCCCACAGAATTCCCTGCCCACTGTGCTGACCTTCATGGAAAAGTCTTCCTTTTCCCATGTGATGCCCAGGAATGAGACCCTGGACCAGAATTTTGGGGATGGGGAGAATTCCAAGGTCAGGGTGGGACCAACTGCCCAGCCTTGGGAATGAGGTGATCCCAGTGGATGGATGGGAAAAGGCCAAGTCCCCCCCAGCTCCTGGAGTAGATCCAGCACTGGGACACGGCACTGGGATCTCCCAGGGCTGTTCCACGCCCAAAAGGATGGGAAACCCCCCCATTCCAGAGCTCCCTCACCAGGGAGGGGCTGGGACCTCATCCCAAGTCCTCCTTCTCCAGGAGTTCCTTGGTGGAATGGGGCTGATGCTCCTGCTGCCTCCAGGTGTAGTTGGGTTTAATCCTCCTGGATCTGTCAGGACCAGGAAACAACTTCCAGGTGTTTGGTCTCCTCTTCCCCCGCTCTGTTTGCTCCCACAGTGCTTTGGGCATGGATTGTCCTCCTGAAATCCAGCGGCTCCCTGGGCAGGATCCGGCAGGCAGGAAACCTCCCTTGGAGTGGCAATTGTTCTCTCTCTGGGAATCTTGGCTCCCAAAGCATTCCCAGCTCATCTGAGTCTCCTGCTTTGTGTCTCTTCCCTTTCCAACGGTCTCTCTACATCTCTGGTGCTTTTTCCATGGATTTCTCCTCGTTCTTGGAGCCTTTTCCTTTCCAGTTTGAGCCTTCCGTTCATTTCCTGGTGGCATTTGAGGGTTTTCCATCTCTCTGAGGATGATCCACCTTTGGTTCTGTGTCTCAGGAACGAGCAGGACCCACAGTAGTTGGTCACCCTCACCCTGTCCCACCACCTGAGCCTGTCCTGGTGGGAATTCCTGTTTTTCTGCTGCCACCTTGCCATGCAGCCAACCTGCCTGGCATTTCCTGGAGCTCTCCTGGCATTCCTGGCACTCAGGGGGGATGGGAACAGCAGGAGGGAGGTGGGAAGGGAGGTGAGGGTGGCATTGGCAGGGCGGTTCCATGGGAGGGGAGGAGGAGAATGGAATGGGAGGTGTTTCCTTGGGTGTCTGAAGGCGTTTTTAAGTGAAATAATGCCATTTCTTGCTCCTGTGGGAGGTGGAGGTTGGGAAGTGACTCCAGCCAGGCTGTGCAGGAGGGAGCTCCAAACCCACAACATTCCCAGGGCACAGGGAGCTCCAAATCCTGAACATTCCCAGGGCAGGGCAGGAGGGAGCAGGGCCTGGGGTGACCCTGGGGTGGCCCTGGTTGGCCCTGGGGTGTCTGTGGGGTGGTTGTGGGTGGCTCTGGGGTGGCCCTGGGTGGCCCAGTCTGGCCCTGGAGTGGTCCTGGGGTGGCCCCGGGGTGGCCCTGGGTAGCCCTGGGGTGGCCTGGGCTGGCCCTGGGGTGGCTCTGGGGTGCCCTGGGTGGCCCTTGGTGGCCCAGTCTGGCCCCGGAGTGGCCCCGGGGTGGCCCTGGGTAGCCCTGGGGTGTCCCTGGGGTGGCTCTGGGTGGCCCCGGGCTGGTCCTGGGTGACCCTGGGTGGCCATGGGGTGTCCCTGGGGTGTTCCTGCTGTGCCCCCCGTGCCCGCTGTCCCTGCCGTGCCCGCTCACGCTGTGCCCGATCCCTTCCAGCATCGCAGGCTGCATGTACCGAGTCCTGCAGGCCACGGCGCCCGATGGGACCAACCTGCTGAAGCTCCTGCCCATCTCCAGACCCTCTGGAGGTTCTGCCCTGCTGGGTCCAGCGCCAGCCATGCCCAACAGCCCCAGGGGCGGCGTCCCCGTCCCTGCCCAGCTCACCCTCAACACCCAGCTCGGCAATTCCACGGTGTCTGCGCCCGTGAGGATCCTCCAGTCTGCACAGCCCGGGAAGGTCATCCTGATCAGGACTTGGGACAGGCAGGAGGGGGCCAGGGCAGGCCCTGGCAAGGAGGGATTGGCTGCAGGTGCCAGTGTGAGGGAGGGATTGGCCCCAGGTGCCAGTGTGAGGGAGGGATTGGCCCCAGGTGCCAGTGTGAGGGGGGGAGTGGCTCCAGGTGCCCCCATGAAGGAGGGATTGGCCCCAGGTGCCAGTGTGAGAGAGGAATTGGCCCCAGGTGCCAGTGTGAGGGAAGCCTTGGCCCCAGGTGCCAGTGTGAGGGAGGGATTGGCCCCAGGTGCCAGTGTGGGGGAGGGATTGGCCCCAGGTGCCAGTGTGAGGGAAGCTTTGGCCCCAGGTGCCCATGTGGAGGAGGGATTAGCTCCAGGTGCCAGTGTGACAGAAGGCCTGGCTCCAGGTGCCAGTGTGAAGGCAGCTGTGGCCCCAGGTGCCCACATGAAGGAGGGATCGGCCCCAAGTGCCAGTGTGAGAGAAGCTTTGGCCCCAGGTGCCAGTGTGACAGAGGGATTGGCCCCAGGTGCCAGTGTGAGGGAAGACCTGGTTCCAGATGCCAGTGTGAGGGCAGCCCCGGCCCCAGGTGCCCCCGTGCCCGTGGACACAGCTCCGGTGCCCGGCGTGGCCGTGCCCAGCCCTTCCGCTCGGCCCAGCACCACCTACATAGTGGTGAACACGCAGGCCCTGCCCACGGGCACGGCGGCGGTGCCGGCGCTGCCCTGGGGGCACCACCTGCAGATCCCGGCGGACGCCGAGGTGTGCGCGGTGCCCGCCTCGCTGCTGCCCGCTGCCATCCAGAGGAAGATCCTGGCGGCCCCCCCGGCCACGCCCGACGGCAGCGCCGCGGTGCCCACGGTGATCTACGTGTCCCCGGTGAACACGGTGCGCAGCCCGCAGCCCCCACCGCAGCACCTGCCGCCCTTCTGCGGCCAGGCCGGCCCCAACGTGCCCCGGGCACTGCTGGTGACGGCCCCGCGGGGCGGGAGCACCGGCACCGGCCTGGCACAGCCGCGCCCGCCCATGAAGTGGGTGGTGCAGGACAACGCCCTCTCCCCACCCTTCATCCCAGTGAAATCCTCCAACGACGTGGCCTCCAGGATCCTGAAGACCATGCTGGACTCCAAGAACGTGGGGGGTGGCTGTGCCAACCTCCCACCCCTCTGTGCCAGCCAGGCCAAGATCGCGCCCCTCAAGGGCAACGCCCTGATCATGTACAACGGGAAGGTGTATCTGCTGACCAAGAGGGGCTCGGACGTGCTCTCGGGCCAGGCTGGCACACCGGCAGCCCCCCCTGGTGATGCCCTGCCCCCAAAGGAGCCCCCCAGGCCCAGGGACTTCACCACAGTCAGTCACATCACCAGCACCGTGGTCAGCCTGGTGCTGGCCAAGAGCAAAGGAGTGCTGGGGGCTCAGAGGAACCCAGAGCCACGGGCAGGCTCACAGGACTGCCCCCCAGCTGGCCTGGGTGGGCACCCCAAAGGCAGCCCCGCAGCCCTGGGGGCACCCAGTGCTGCCCAGCAGGACCCCTGTGCCACCTCCTGCACCGACGGTGTCGTGTCCTCCAGCACAGACTGCCCAGCCCCAGCTGTGGGGGCACCCCAGGGGGACCAGGACAGGGCCCACTCCCCCCAGGCTGCAGGGGCACCCCAGGGGCACCAGGAATGTTCTTCCAGTGAGGACTGGCCAAAGGTGAGCAAGGGAAGAACCACCTCAGGCTCTGCTGGGTGTGGGGCTGGGTGGGCATGGGAAGGGCAGGGTTTGGAACCAGGGATGCTGGGAATGCTGCTCTGGGGCTGATTCTGGTCCATGAGTGGTCCTGTTCTCCCACTGGGATGGTGCTGGGCAGGTGGGAGGGGCAGGGTTTGGAACCAGGGATGCTGGGAATGCTGCTCTGGGGCTGGTTCTGGTCCATGAGTGGTCCTGTTCTCCCACTGGGACGGTGCTGGGCAGGTGGGAAGGGCAGAAAGAAGAGGCAGAGGCAGAGGGAGGGTGGGTTTGGCTCCCTCAGGAGATGAGTTGTCAGCAGGTGGACCCCCAGGGCTGATCCAGATGTTCCCAGCACAGCTGGGGGGTTGAGGGGAACAAAGAGAAGCTTTGCAGCTTCCCAGAAGGACAATAAAGGGAGAGCAGAGTTTGTCCTCCTGTGGGGCACAAGGAGGTCCAGGCTCCTCCCTGCAGGGTTGGATCCATCTCCTGGCAGGACAACCTGGAATGTCCCTGTGAGGTCACAGCACCAAAAATGTGCCCAAGGCCCAGAGCCCTCAGTCCCACCACGTGCCCACAGGACTGTTGGCCACATTCCCAGGATGGATTTGCTTCCAGGGAAGCCCCAGCTGGTCCCTCCAGGCAGAGGAGGAACATCAGCTGGGCGCATTTGAGGCACTGAACCTTTGCAAACCTCCAGGGCTTCTTTTTGGGTTACTCCTCCCCTGGGAAATGGTTGGAATAGTTCCTTTTCCCTTTATTTGCTGCTTTAGTCCCTAAATGTTCCAATCCCTGGATTTTGAAGGCCCTGCCTCCTCTTCTTGTGGGATTTGGAAGTTGTAGAACAGGGAATTCTCCTGTGCCTTCTTTGATTTCTGTTTGCTACTTGGACTGGACATTTTCTGGGTGTTCCACAATGGATTTGGGGGTTTCAAATAATTAATGAGTGTTAGACCAGAACATCATTTATTAGAATTGGCTGCTCTGTGCTAATTGAGGTGTGTTAAGTGTAGGCAAACCCAACGTTCTGCCTTTCCAGCACCTGTTTTTAATAGATTTCTGTATTTTACCTGTTTCTGTGTGGAGGAAGAACCACTGAGGGAGGGATTGATGGTTCTGTCCCTGCTTCTGTGTTTCAGATCCAGGGGGAACACAAGGATTCACTGGGAAAGTGGAAAACAGAGCCCCAGGAACAGCCCCAATGGGAACAAGACCTGGAACTAAGGAAGAAATTTGGGCTGTTTAAGGAGGAGAGAGTTTGCCTGAGGAGAATCCCAGTAACTGAGGACTCCTGGGAGAATCCAGAGGGAAGGAGTTGGGCCAGTGACAGCCTGGAAAGGAAAAGTGGCTCCTGCAGCTCATCCTCACTGGATGTGGGAATGAGGAGTCACCCCCAGGAGGGTGTTAAAGAGGAAAAGGTACCTGGGGATTCCTCAGAGGGGTTGGTTTGGAGCCAGGGGGGGCAGGAATTCCTGGGATCCCTGGGACAATCATTCCCAGAATGTGTTTGGGATTCCCATCCCACTCCAGCACTGGCTGGGAATTGTTGTGCTGGTTTTTGGAGGGAATTGGAGCAAGGAATGGTTTGGAGCAGAGAGACCCCCTAGGGCAGGTCCTGGTTGGAGCTGAGACCACCCTGGGGTGTGTGACCTGGGCTGGGCCAGCAGGGCAGAGGGAAGGAGCAATCATTGGCATTGGGGACCAACCAAGTGCCATTTCCAAGGCATTTCTCCCACATTTATCATTTCCTTCCCCCTGGGCAGCTGTGGAGCCACCAAGGTGGGTTTATAAAACCCTCACCTGTGGACCTGCCCCATCTTTGGAGCTCCAGATCTTTGGGAACTTCTTCCTTTGTCTTTGGCAGAACTTGGGTGTTCTGGAAGGAGGAACTTCCATTGTAAAGCATGGAAAGGGTTTTACACCCAGGTCATCCTGTTCAGCCACAGTGTTCCACAGTTTCCTTTGGGTGACTCAATCCAAGGCCTTCTCAGGTTCTGCTAATCCTGTCCTAAGAGCTGAGTGGGTCTGAGGCTGCTCTTGGCATTAAACCCATCCCTGGGAGTGTCCAGGGCCAGGCTGGGACAGTGGGAGGTGTCTCTGCCCATGGATGAGTTTTGAGGTCCCTCCAGCCCAGGCCAGGATGTGATTCCATGAGATCTGGGAGGGATTTCCTCTCATAATGGACAGTTCCTCTGACGGAGCTTTTTGGAAAGCAAACATGAAGAATTCTTTTCCATTTTGTGTTTTCCCATCAGATTAGGAAGTTCTTGTCTTGCTCTGGGGCTGAAGAGCCGAGTGAGCCCCAGGGGATGAGGAGGAAAGGCAGGTGTGCCCCGTCCTTCAGCTTCCAGCAGGGAATTCGCTGTTCTGGGAGTCTTAACTGGGAATCTTTGCTGGGAAAATCCTGACCATGGGAACAGGTTTGTTCCTTGGCTTAAAGCAGCGTTTTCCAGGCAGCAATTCCAAGGCTTTGTTCCCAGAGTGGTTTGTGCTCGGTGAGCTCCGGGTTGGGGTGAGCTGCTCCGGTTTAACCCGGGCATGTTCCTGTCCCTGCAGATCGTTGTGGATCTGGAAGAGGATTTCACCAGGAAAAGGAGAGCCAAGTCCTCCCCCCTGTCAGGCAGCGAGAAGAGGAGGAGAACCTCGCCCAGACCCAGCCCCGCTCCGGGCTGGGATCCCACCGAAGCCCTTCCCGGGGACGTCTCGCCCGCTCCGGCCTCCCCGGAGTCCGACACGGCCACGGGACCCTGCGGAGCCCCCCGGGGCGGGCACTGCGAGCCGGGCACGCCCCCCGAGGGCAGGAAGAACCCAGGCCTGGCGTGCCCGGTGCTGGTGAGCCCCGCAGGGCCCTCCTGCCTGCCCGAGGGCTCCTTCAGGGACGACGCGTTCCCGGCGGCGCCGCCGGAGCTGGACGAGACGATCCGGGAGGAGAAAATCTGGCGGCTGAAGCAGCTGCTGCGGCAGCGGGAGGCGGCGCTGGAGGAGATGAGGAGGGAGATGCAGCAGAGCTGAGGCCTCCCTGTCCGCCAGGGCTGCCAGGGCAAACCCCCTGGAGAGCAAACTCCCCTGGAGGGCAAACCACCCCTGGAGGGCAAACCCCCTGGAGGGCAAACCCTCCTGCCAGGGCAAACCACCCCTGCCAGGGCAAACCCCCCCTGCCAGGGCAAACCCCCTGGAGAGCAAACTCCCCTGGAGAGCAAACCCCCCTGGAGGGCAAACCCTCCTGCCAGGGGAAACCCTCCTCCCAGGGCTGCCAGGGGAAACCACCCTGGAGGGCAAACCCCCCCTTGGAGGGCAAACCACCCTTGGAGGGCAAACCCCCCTGGCAGGCCAAACCCTTTACCAGGGCAAACCCTCCTGGAGGGCAAGGGCAAACCCCTCCTCTGCCAGGGCAAACCCCCCTGCCCCTACCAGGGCAAACCCTCCTGCCAGGGCTGACAGGGCAAACCCTCCTGAGAGGGCAAACACGCCTGCCACAAACATTCCAGGCAGCTGGAACAGATTCCCGACCTCCAGGGGCTGTGTTGGGGCTCTCGTGTTGAACACCAGGAATGGGGCACCTGGACTGGGACATTCCACCTGTGGGACATCCAGTGACACGGACAGTGGGCACTGCCATGGGCACATCCCCCAGTCTGGGGCTGGGGCTCCTGTGCCAGGCCTGCCAAACAAACCGCCCCCTCTGGAATTCATGGCCTGGCTCTTGGAAACTGGGGGCAAACTGGAACACCCAGCTGTTGGTCTGGTGGTGTCTGCTGTCCCTGTGGGCACTGGGACTTCTTGGGAATGCATGAAATCTTTTTGGGAAGCCCTGAGAACTTCTTGGGAATCCCTGAGATATTTGGGGCAATCTATGAAATATTTTTGTGAATTCCCAAAAACTTTTTGGGAACCCCTAAAATGTTTTGGGGAACCCCTGAGGTCTTTTTGTGAATTCCTAAGAACTTCCTGGGAACCCCTGAGGACTTTTAATGAACTCCTGAGAACTTTTGGTGAGTCCCTGAAATCTTTTTGTGAACTCGAGAACTTTCTGGGAACCCTTTGCAAACAATTGTCAGGAAAGGTCACACTTAGAGGATTAATTAATGTATTTAAGGGCTCTGGGATGAGCCTCTGGGTGTGGCAGTCCAGGGATTTATCCCACCCCTCCTGCAGAAGGAGCCCTGGACACTCTGTCTCTGAGGCTGTCCCTGATGAGCCTCCCTGAGGACCCTGTGGAGCTCTGGGGGCTGGAGGGATATGGGTGGTTTTTACCCTGAACTCTGTCAAGAACCTGAAGCCAAAGGCCAGGTTTCCTCAGCCCAGGTGGTGTCTTTACCAACCCCTGGTGAGGGTCCCTGGGTTTGTTGGTGTCTGAACTGGCTCTTGCCTTGCCTTAGAGGGTGGGATGTCTCTGCATCCTCCTCTCCATGGATTTCTGAGGGATGTTTCCCCCCACACCTTTCCCTCCCCTCTGTGTCCCATGTCTGTGTCCTGCAGCTCCTCCTGCACTTCTTCCCCCTCTGCCACAATTTGTAACTTCTATTCTTTCTCTCTTGTCCATTTGTGGTTCTGTTGAACTTCTCCCTCCCCTGTGGAGGTCCCCTGCTGGTTTCTGTCCAAGGGAGATTATTTATTAATTATTAATAGTTTGATTTTTGTCGTTATTTGCTGTGGTTTAATGGCATTTTCATCTGTGGTCTCCGCATTTATTGCCCCAATGTATCCCCAGACCCTGGGGGTGGATGTTGGTTTGGAGGTGGATGTGGGGGAGCTCTCTCAGCCCAAGGTCCTTACTGAGGACTCTCAAGAGTGGGAAAAATCACAGAGAGAAGGAAAAGGAAATCCCTGCTCTGAAAAAGGAGTCAGAGAAGGGTTTGGGTTGGAAGGAGCCTTAAAGATCCTTTAATGCCACAGGCAGGGACACCTCCCACCAGCCCAGGTTGCTCCAAGCCGTGTCCACCCTGGCCTTGGACACTCCCAGGGATGTGGAGAGCTTGAACAGAGCAGGGGAGGCACCAGAGCCCCAGTGGAGGGACAGGGAGGGAGGGGAATAATGAAATAAACTCCTTGGTGAGTGAGTTTCCTCTGAGAAGGGAAGTGGTGGGACAGGCAGCTCATCCTGGGGCATCCAGGGGTTTGTTGGTTGTGAAATGAGGGAATTGGGGCAGAAATGCCACAGCTCAGCCCAGGGGAACACACAGGGAAGGGCTGATGGGAGAAGGGTGAGGCTGAACTGGACCTCCTGCAGCCCAGGACAAGGAAGGAGCCCAGGAAGGACCACGATCCAAACCCAACATTGCTCAGGGTCAGGTAGGAATGCCCAGCACCTCCCCCAGGGCGGGGAGTCCCACGGGGGGGTTTGAACTCTGGGAGTCCTGGGATGTTTTTGGAGTCCTTGATGGCCCCTCAGCAGACACGACCCCTCAGGTGGGGGTGAAGGTGCTGATGCCTCCCCAGAGGGGAGTTATCCCAGCTCCTCTCTCACACCCACCTTGTACCCCGAGGGGTCAGGTGTGCCCTGGGCAGCTGCTGCCAACAGTCCATTATTGTCCATTAGTGTGCTGGTTTAAAGGTGAACCGGCAGGAGAAGTGAACCCAACTCAAGAGAGATTGTAAGTCAGAGTCAAAATTTAATAAAAAATATTACAATAAATGCAATGATACAAATTGGGTTTAACCCACAAACCCAGCAGTGTAACCCACCCCCAGGGCACACAGTGGGGTGCCCCACTGATTGTTGTGTGATTGTTGTGTGGTATCCTCTGTGAAATAGTGTTTACTTTACCTGGTGCCTGAAATCAGGGCCAGATCCTTGGACCAGAGGAAGGGTATCCCTCAGATCGCTGCACCCCGATCCCTACCCTGAGGAAGAAGCACTATAGTAAGAGTAAGAACGGCAGAGAGGCCAACCAATAGTGAGCACTGCCCCGGAGGGCGGTGGGTCCGCAGTGCCCCGCAGGACCTGGAGGGAGAGACACGTCTCGGGGTTGGCAAACGAGTCATCTGAACCTCCCTTAAAAAATGGGTAAGCGAGTGGTTGGAGGAAGAGATGGGGATGAAGCTCTTCCAGTATTTATTCTCTGTGAGAGGGATTGGCTGTAATTCTCAGACTGTGAAAGTCATTAATGTGGGCACAAGATGGAAACCTTATCCCCGATGTTGGTACAGCGTTTGAGCTGTGCCCATGGGAAGCCACGGGGCAAAGGATCAGCGGATGGCAAGTCCACTGGTACAGTGGGAGGGAGCTCAGCTCCAAGGGGCGAGTGATAAAAGCTCAGGCAGTGACAGCTCTTTCAGTTGCCAGCCCCTTGAAGCGCAGGGAGGCTCCTCCCGCTCCCGACTGGTGCTAATCCCCTGAGGAAAGAGAGTCTGGAGGTTTATTGGAACACCGGCCTTATAGAGGAAGCAGCAGAATTTTCCAGAACATGGGAGGGGAAAGGGGAGGAGAAGGGGAGGAGCGAAGCATCCCATTGGTCCATATGCAAATTGAGGGGAGGAACAAGGAAAGGGCCAATGGGAAACCAGGTTCAAAACACAACCATATATGGAAAATGGTGCCCTGCGCCAAACTGGGGTCAGTCAGGGCAAGAGAGGCGGGAAAAACGCCCTGAGGTTTTGTGGGAAGAAGAACCAGGATAGGGGTGACAAAGGGGAAACACATAGGGAAGCCATATTGCTATTCAATGTATTAAACAGGGGAAACATCAATGTATGCTTTAAATCTTTCAAAGTCTTTCTGGAGCGGCTGCAGGGCCTCTGTGCACAGGGTGTCGGGGTCTCGGACCTCCACGTCCTCCTCGACCCATCTCGTGTAATACACCTGCCATCTGATGAAATCTTGGTCGCCCTGCCCGCTCTGACAGCGAAGCCTGTGGAAGGAACCAAGTGATAGAAAGAAAGAAGAAGGGAGACTTTCTGCGTTGTAGAAGCACACAGGGCAGGTGGTGTGGGAAATAAAAACCGAAAGGGCCACCGTTGCTTTCACGATGGCCACACACGGATCCTGCTCCCGCCGCCCTCCCCGCCCTAACCCTAACCCTAACCCTGACCCTGACCCTAACCCTAACCCTAACCCTAACCCTAACCCTAACCCTAACCCTAACCCTAACCCTAACCCTGACTCTAACCCTAACCCTAACCCTAACCCTAACCCTAACCCTGACTCTAACCCTAACCCTAACCCTAACCCTAAACCTAACCCTAACCCTGACCCTGAATCTAACCCTGACTCTAAGCCTAACCCTAACCCTAACCCTGACCCTGACCCTGACCCTAACCCTAACCCTAACCCTAACCCTGACCCTGTCCCTGACCCTGACGCTGACCCTGACCCTGACCCTGACCCTGACCCTAACCCTAACCCTAACCCTGACCCTGACCCTGACCCTGACCCTGACCCTAACCCTAACCCTGA
>JAWWLY010000452.1:0-11204 GCA_035041215.1 Gymnopithys bicolor | reverse complement strand
AGCTCCAGTCCCTGTGCTGTTGTTCCCAGGGCTGGGGCAGCTCTGCAGGGTTTGGGGGCTCACAGAGGGGCACAGGGCACTGATCCATCCCTGGCCCTGCTGCCCACCCTGTGGGATGAGCCCAGCACAGGACACATCTCACTGCAGCTTCACAGTTCTTTTCTTTTAGAGACATTTCACACTCAAATCTTTACATAAAATTTGCTTTCTCTGCTTTTTCTAAGCACAAGCAGCTCAGAGCCCTCCCAGACACTGTCCATCCCATCCCTGGAGGGTGCCCAGTGCCCAGAGGTGCCCCCAGTGCCCGGAGCTGGCACTGCCTGTGCCATGCAACGTGTGCCCATCCGGGCTGTGAGCCCACCAGGGCTCATCTCTGTGCCCCCTCCCCAGCTGCTCCCAGGGCTCAGGGGCTGCTGCTGCTGCTGCAGGGACGAGACGCTGCCAAAGAGCAGGCCCTTGGCTGAGAACTTCCCTCCCTATAAAACAGCAGCAAAAATACTCCCAGATTTCTGATAGTGTTCAGCTGGGAGAGGAAGTTAAACAAAAACAAGGTGTATTTTGAGAATAAGAGGAGAGAAAGCAATCTGGAAAGCTGTAATTAATCTGGGGGGGTGGAGAGAGGGAACTGTGGGATTCGAGTCCAGGCTGGATGGCACTGCCATGGCCCTTCCCCTGGTGGGTTTGGGACTCAGAAACACCTCCCCATGGTGCAAAGCCAAGTGAGAGGAGCTGCAGCTTTGCCATGGCCTTCAGCCTGCAGGGCACCATGTCTGTGCCTGGCTCTGCAAGAAATCAGGCTGGGTGGGTCTTCACTGCCTTTGGGTAACAGGTCTGGAAATAGCCCTGGAGTTGAGATGGGGTGTTGTGAAGATTAAAAACTGGCTGGGAGAGCAGCAGTGCAGCTCCTCTTGGTGACAATCAGACACTGGATTTGTGGATGAAAACAACTGTATGGAAAAGCTCAGGGACATATTTGGCCTTCAGACAACTGGGATTTTCTTTATTGGATATCTCTGATCTTGCTTGTACAGCCTTTATCCAATAAAGGTCTCCCTGCTGTGTGTACCCAGGGGCAAACACAGCAACCAAACATCTCCTGCTCCTCCCTGTTCCCTGGCACCCCCTGAGCCTCCTTTATCTCCAGGTTGAGCCCCCCCAGCTCCCTCAGCCCCTCCTGCTGCTCCAGCCCCTTCCCAGCTCCCTCAGCCCTTCCCTGGACTTGCTCCAGTTCCCTCAATGTCCCTTTTGGGGCTGGAAACCTCCTGCAGCAGAGACTCTGTCTTATATTCATTTAGATTTCCTCTGGGATAAGGACCCACATCTCAGAGGGTTATTCTGCCTGTTCCACCTGCATCCCACCCAACCCTGTCCAGCAGCTTTACTTCCACCATTCCTTGTGGAATTTCACAGCCCCAGAGCAATCCTGGATGCTGAGGAAGAGGATTCCACTTCAGAGGGTTTTAAAGCACTCTGGGAATACTGAAAGGTTTTGAGAGCCCAAATTTCTGCCTTTCACCTTCGTTTCAGAAGTGATGCCACAGGATCACAGAACACCCCGAGCTGGAAGACACCCAAAACCCCCTCAAGTTCAGCTCCTGGCCCTGGGCAGGACACCCACCAATCCCACTCTGCCTGGGGATTATCCCAGGAGGAAGCAGCCAGCTTTGTATCCAGAGGTTACTATTAGAAAACATCTCCATTTCAACTGGAAAATATCTAGAAGTGCCCAACAACTGCTGAGTAAATCTTGTAAAGAGAAAGACAATCCCACATACAGGAAAGATCCCAATTACAAACTTATCTTCCTTTTTCTATAATGCCTCAAAGCTAAAGAAAGAGACCTCATGCTGAGGGCTGGGAGATAATACATGAGATTTTTGTTGTCATCTCTTAATCATGATTAGGCAATAAGGGAAAATCTGGATCAAAGTAGGAGGTAGGAAAAAATACTGACAATCAGAAAAGGAAAAACAATCCAAACCGTGATGATAATCTGAAAGGCTCTGGGAAATCTCCTAATTGTGCTCACAAAGAGAAGGGAAAAGATGCAATGACACAGTGGGGAAAGCATCATGCCAGGCAAGGGCCCATCCTGCCTGCCATGCACAGCACTGGCACTACCACCCCAAACCCTGGTGTAATACAGAATCCAGTCCCTGGGCTTTGGGTAACCAAAGTCCAGCTCTGCAGGCACAGTTGTACCTCCTGAACTGCTGCAGCTTCACTGGCTGCACTGTAAGGCAAGACAGACATTTCTAGCACCTTGTATTTTGCTGATTGCAGACCCTGCTCCATCCCTTCAGGCCCTTGGTGGCCCCTTGCTGGACTGTCCCCAGCAGGACAGCCCCTCTGTCACACTGGGAGCCCAGCACTGCCCCAGCATTCCCAGCGGGGCTTCCCCAGGCCTGGGTGGAGGGGAAGGACCTCCATGGTGGCACCAAACACATCCCTGTGATCCCAGCACAGCCACAGCCTGGCACCTGCACAGACCCCCAGCTGCTCCTGCCTGACCCCTGAGGGCACTTCAGAGGGCCCCCAACTGCCCAGGCAGCCAAGGGACCCTCCCCAGGGCTCCCACTGCCCATCCTCACACAGGTGGGTGCCCCTCAGTCCTGCCCTGGGGGCACCCACAGCCCCTCTGCTCCACCTCCAGCCTTTCCTGCTGGAGTTACAGCAGCAAATCCTTTCCTCATTAACAGTCTCTCTGTCCCCTGCTCTGCCCTTTCCTCACAAGTGTTTGTGACTGAGGGGAAAAAGCTCAAGAAGATACCAAAAGCAAGATCCCCCAAACCCTCAGAGGAAGCCCCAGGGCAGCAGCCCCAGAGCTCAGGAAGCCCCCAGGGCAGCAAACCCCCTGGTCAGACACTCACTGAGGGTTTGTGTCCTGGTGTGTTCACGAGGTCACACAAGTGCAGCTCCTCACCCAAAATTAACAGTTCCTGCTCAGTTCTGAGCTGCTTGTAAATGCCACCCGATGCAGCCTTTGTGCTGCAGCAAAAGTTTCCTTTCCTGATCACATTCTGTTCAGGAAGGAGCTGAATTTGCAGGACAGGAACACTCCACGTTCCCCCCAGTGGGTCAGGATGGAGAGTCCTTGCAGCAGTTCCATCCCCCCAGGAGCTGCCCCCAAGGGAGAGGCTTCTCCAAGCAGGAAGGTGGGCAGGAGCCAAGGAGAATTCGGGCAGTTTAATGTGCTTTAGAGCTACAGGAAAAGGGCCACAGCTCCTCAGTGTTCTCTGTTAGCTGATAAACACAGAACCTAAATTATTGAAACCAAAAATTCCTCTCTAGATCCAACTGAGAATCAGACAAAGGTGATAAAAACATCTGGTGCTGCTTGACTGATAAACTTCACAACTAATGACACGAGGAAGGAATTGGTGGCTGGGAGGGTGGGCAGGCCCTGGCACAGGTGCCCAGAGAAGCTGTGGCTGCCCCATCCCTGGGAGTGTCCAGGCCAGGCTGGACAGGGCTTGGAGCAGCCTGGGCTGGTGGGAGGTGTCCCTGCCATGGCAGGGGTGGCACTGGATGAGCTCTGAGGTCCCTCCCAACCCCACCCACTCTGGGTTTCTGGTATATTATAGCAGCCAATAATAAAACTGTCGTCTCTTGGACTCTCAAGCACCTCTGAGGACTCTTCACCTCAGCCACAAGCCAGGCCTTTATATGCAGATAACACAGTTTAAAATGTGGAAATTCAAATGGTGGTATTAAAACCACATCATACAAAAATAAATGAGTGTGTGGGTGGGGAATTTGGGCTGTCAGACCCCCAAGCTGTGATGCACATCCATCTCTTCCTGCAGCCTGTCCCACGCAGAGCCTGAGTGAGGAGCATCCCTGCTCTGCACACCAATTCCCAACCTCCATCTCCTCCTCCCATCACCCACAGACAGCCCAAGGACCTGGTTATTTCTGGGGGTGCTCAGAACTGGCACACCCAGGTTTCACCTCACAGTGCTCAGCACACTGAGCTGTGGGTCCACAGCAAGGCAGGACCATCCGGACAGCAGGTGAAGTGGCTCATTTTTGGGGTGCCTCCATATCACTGTTACACTTTCAGACATTCTCCCTCTAAACCACAGACATTCCCTGGTTTCATTGACATCAGTGGAGATTTATTAAGATCCCTCAGTCTTGCTCTTCATGTTTATTCACTCCCTGTTCCTCACTCAGAGCAATCACCAGGCTGAGAGTTTTGCTGAGTGTTTATGGGCATGGCAGAAGCTCCTGCCTTAAATAAAAAGGATCAGACTTCCAAGTATTGCTTGGGAAATTAATCCAAGCAAGTGTTAAGTCAGATGTGCTGGTTCACTGATGCCACACAGCCTGGACTCTGCTTTTGGGCTCAGGTGTTAAGAATCAGTTCAATCTGTTCTCTTTAATTCTGATACAAGTCAAAATTTCTGCTTCAATTACCAAAATTCACTCTCATTTGTATGAAGGAAATGGAAAATTCAGGTGGCAAGGAAAACAAGGCCAAATTTCAGAGTCAGCCTCAGTGCTGACATTTTTTCCTGTGCAGATGCATTAATGGAGGTTAAAAACAACACCTGGAAGGCCTAAAGGAAAAAAAGTAATATAAGAAGTGGCTACTCAACAATGTTGCCTAAATTATCACTGAAATAGCACAAACTAGTCAGACAACTCTTGGAAAAGACACCTGCCCTCATCTTTAGGCACTGAAATAAACTCTGGCCACTTCTTGGTGCAGGAGCAGGGAGGGAAGGTCAGTGAGAGCCTGGCCTTGAGCACCTGCAGCTCGAGGGCTAGAAAATCAGTGTATAGAGAGCCACCCATACACAGAGTGCTCACCAGGTCTTGTGTTCCTGTTAATGCACAGAATGAACAAAAACTCGTCAGAGAAAGGCAAGAGGGAGCTCAGATCTGTTGTCCCAGTCCCAGATAAACCCAAGGCCACCACTGCCCATGTCCCCAAGTGCCACATCCCTCCAGCAATGGGGACTCCACCCCTGCCCTGGGCAGCTCTGCCAGGGCTGGACAGCCCTTTCCAGGAAAAATTCTTCCCAATATCCAACCTAAACCTCCCTGGCACAACTTGAGGCTGCTTCTCTTGTCCTGTTTTAAAGAGAAGGCAGGAAGGAGAGGATGGAAGACACCACTGGCCATTCACCACCAATGGGGAAGGGCAGAGGAGCTGCAGAGCCCTAAAAAGCCCCAGCCAGGGCTCAGGCTGTGGGTACTGCCCATGTCCAGAGGGGACAGACAGGTGAGCAGACCCCTGCCCATGTGCTGCCCACCAGAGGGGTCTCACCAAGCCCCTGGCAGCTGCCCCAGGAGCTCAGCCATCACTGGTGGGACGTGGCACCATCCCTGCCATGCTCCTGCCCTGGGCATCAGAGCAGGGAAAGCTGCTGAGGCAGGAATTCCAAGCAGCCAAAAGAACATTCTGCTGTTTCATCTGTGAGGGGAATTACTGCTCTGCATTGATCTTGGATCACTTTATTCTTGGTTTTTCTTGGAGAACACAGGAAGAGGTTTGATGATTCCTGAGGGTCCTGCCCAGCTCAGGAGTTTCTGTGATTCTGAATTTGGTATTTCTGTTGTATCCTGCACATATACCACACTCAGCTCCTGGGCATTTGGGCATGACAAGGAAGAGGGAAAAGCTCCATTTTCCTTTTGCTTTAAAGACTGAAATCCAATGAGTTTCTAATCTGAGAAACAAAGACTTCCAGAGCTTATGAAATCTGAAAACATAATCCTGAGCCCCCTGATTTCCATGGCATCAAGATTGCACCACCTCAAACTTCAGAAAGGGAGAAGACTCTGATAATGAAACATTGATTTTATATCACTGCCATGAGCCTGGGATAGAAATGAATCCATGAACACAAACACATTTAAGTGTATCTGATTTAAACAAGAGACCCCTTTAAGAACCAGTAAAAGAAGGGCCTTCCACTGATTCTGTTACTTATAATAAAAATTTAAATTAGTAAATGAGAAAAATAAGTTTCCTTCCTATGTAAAACACAAATATTGTCACAGCAGAAGCACCACAGTTGTTTTCTCTCCTTTGGAAGTGAAAGTCAAAACTCTCCAGACCTTCCAACCTCCTGTTTGCTTAAAAACACGTGACAGCTTTGGGACTGTAACAAGCAAACCCCTTTGCAGCCACAGGACCAGCCCCTGCCCTGGGCTGCTCCAGCTTTTCCAGCCTTCTTTCCCTTTCCTTGTATTCCCAACAGGGATTTCTGAAGCAGCACCTTCATGTTCACCTGCCCAGGTGCAGGACCTGCTGCTGTGTCCTGGCCAGAAGGGACAGCTCCAAAGAGCCAGAAATCCCCTTTTTGCAGCCCAGTCTCCCTCGTCTCTGGGGCACTGGAACAGCCCCTGCCCTCACTTTCCTTTCCAGCAACGTCCAGGGAAGAGATTCTTTCACAAAGACAGAAGTTTTGCCCCAAAGCTGGTTCCTCCTGCTGCCAAGAGGCTCAGGGATCTCCCAGAACTTTCATGGTTAAGGTGAGGAAATCGTTCTGCAATTCACTAAACAGGAAAAATTTCAGTTACTCAGAACCCTCAGAGGAGCAACAACCTCAAACAGGCAAGAAAGGCCTTCAAGAGAGGCAAGAAAAGACAAATTACACAGGGATGCTTTGAAGATGAATTATATTTAGTGTGTCTCTAATTACTCACACCCATCATCTCCTTTAATCAAGGGTCAGCTGCTTTGTTTGTCAAGAATTGTGGTTTAAACACTTTTCAATGCAAGATGCAATAATTGCATTTTCTGCTAATGAGTCCTGGTGCACATTATTTGTCATTGGGACTAATGAGGAAGCTTTAAATACAACTTTTTGATAAAATGTGGCAAAAACTAAAGCAGCTGCTGTAGCAGGAGGGCTCCCCCAGCTCTCCTGGCACAGGGTCCAGGTTTCTGCCCAGGCAGGGGGGGCCACCCCACCCCAGAGCAGCAACACAGACACGTGTGAGCCCCAGACCAGAGCTGGGGGTGACACAGGATGGGACTGTGCCATGGCAGGTCACCAGGGGATCCTCCCAGTGCCAGCTCAGCAGGGGCAGCTAAACCAGAGCCAAACTGGAACTGGGAGGTGAGTTTATCTTTGGAATGAGCTTTACTCAGTAAGGGGAGAGGGTCAGGCTCTGGTTACACAACCAGCAATTGTAGGAAACCTTAAATTTCACTTTTGATCACAGAAGGGCCTGGGTTGGAAGGACCACGTTGCCCCTGCCATGGGCAAGGACACCTCACACCAATCCCAGGGTGCTCCAAGCCCCATCCCTGGACACTGCCAGGGATGGGGCAGCCACAGCTTCTCTGGGCAACCTGTGCCAGGGCCTGCCCACCCTTAGAGGGGAGAATTCCTTCCCAGTCTCCTACCTGACCCTCCCCTCTGGCAATGGGAAGCCATTGCCCCTTGTCCCAGCACTTCATGACCTTAAAAACAGTCTCCATCTTTCCCATCAGCTCCTTCAGATCCTGGAAGGGACAATAAGGTCACCCTGAGCCTTCTCTTCACCAAAGGCAGAACAATCCCAACTCTCTCAGCCTTTCCTTGTAGGAGAGATGCTCCATCCCCCTGATCACCTGAACCTGAGTGACAGCAGTGGGACCAAGGTGGATTTTGGGTCCCTGTACCAGCACTCTGGTTCAGCTTCCCCCTGGAGCCACCACGTGGTGCTGAACAGCTTTGGAGCTGCATCTGGCCCTACTTCATCTTCTGGAACTACTCAGTGCCCCATCATTTGCCCACAGCACTGCAGAGCACGTCAGTGTGAGGGACACTGAGCAATGTTCATGTGCAGTTGGAAGTGTGGCCCCTGAATGAACAGAAAATCCCAACTGCCTGTGGGCATTCCCAACATTCCTCTGGATGGATGAGCAAAGAACTCTCAGCTCCAACTGCTGGGCTTTGGGGAACTCTTGGTGTTCACCATCCCCTGCAAATGAGCAGAACAGAGAACAGAAATCCTTCTCAGCCCATTGCCAAGTCTAGAGCAAAATAACTGAGTAATGTTTTAAACAGAACAACTAAAGGGTTTGGCTTCCAGGAGCCACGAGCAAAGCCTGAGAATGTGGATTTCCACTTCAGACACATCCATTTTCCCAGGAAGTCCCAAAGACACCATTTATATTCATTCTGTGGCACTGGCAGTGCTGACTGATGGGAACAGATTCATATTTAGATAACTCATGAATCAACAAAATTAAAATCCTTGGATTAGGAAGAAGAATAAACTACAGAGAAGGAGATGATACCAACTCCATCTTTCCAAAGCCATCAGCAGCACCTGCAGAGGGGAAACTGTTCCCCACATTTCCTTTGGCACAGACACTGCACCCCCATGTCCCAGCCCGTGTCACCTCCCTGGCAGCAGCAGCACAGCCCCACGTGCCCAGCCTGGGAAAGGGGTTCCAGTGCCACCCCCAGCATGGGCATGACTCTCTGAGGAGCAGCATGTCCTGCAGCCCCTGGCCCAGGCACTGGTGCCATGGGACATCCTGCCCCCCAAAGCCAAGACCAGCCAGAATCCCCACCCACACACTGCCCTGGGCAAAACAGCAAAACACCCCCCCAGAATCCCAGAGCGGGTCAGCCCAGGGCTCGGTGGGGCAGTAACAGGGAAGTGCCAAACTGCAGGTGATGGGACTGAAAGAGAATGGGATAGGAAACATTCCCCAAAGGCTGAGCTCTGTGCAGGTGCCACAGCAGGCACATGTTCTGCCTGGATTCAGCCCCTCTTTGCTGGGCAGGGGATTTGGGAGCCCTCAGGAGAGGGTTCAGATCAGATCAGCCCTGGGTAAGGAAGGTGCCATCACAGGTGATCGCTGGGAATTCCCACCCTGTGGAGCCCTGAAGGTGCAAACCCCACAGTGCTCCAGCAGCTGCTGCACAGCCTGTCTGGTGCCCCATCAGAGCTGCCACCCCGACCCCAGGATGCCACAGGCTCCTTGGGATCCCCCCTCTCCCTCTGCCCCACCCCAGCCCCACGCCACCCCCATGCCAGCCGAGGCTGCCCGCCGGAGGAGCCTGCTCTGCTCCTGCCCTGGAGTGCCCTCCCATCGACGGCTCCAACTATTGACTTGCTCATTCTTTAATGCACTGCTGGGAAGCTGCAGCAGCTGAAAATGGATCAGGGAGGTCAGAGGAGGCTGAAAGCCCCACGTGGGGCAGGCAGAGCTGGCAGTGCAGCCCCCCCATGGCCAGGGGGTTTGCTGGGCATGGAGCAGTCACTGCTGGGCCAGGCCCTGAACAACCCTCACCCCAACCTTAAGTGGACACCAAAGGCACTGCATGGGCTTCCCTTGGCCTTCCTGGCCTTAATGCTCTGTCAAAGCTCTCCTTGCTTCAAATTGGAAGCCTTATCTCCCAGTCTTGGATGTAGCCAGGCTGGCACAAACATTGCTGCCAATGCCATCGGGCAGTGACTGGCAGAGGTCAGTGTGCCACGACTGGGAGGAACATTCCTCCCAGGATTCATTTGCATTATCATTTTGAACCCTTTTTATGGAGCTTGTATTGATTTGCTGCATTGAGCTGCTTGCATTTTCAATCACAACCCTGTGGTTCATTTCCATCTCAATGCCCTTCATTATAAAGCTGCAGTGCTAATATTTCCCCTCATCGTCAGGAAATCAGCTGGTGCAGAGGAGCCTTCCCAGAGTTTGTGGCCTCCAGCCCTGACTGCAGGAGGACAGGGGGGTTGGAATGCTGAGTTAGAGCTGCAAAATCCCAGCATGGCTGGGTTGGGTTGGGAGGGACCTCACAGTGCCACCCCTGCCATGGCAGGGACACCTCCCACTGTCCCAGGGTGCTCCAAGCCCTGTCCAGCCTGGCTTGGACACTCCCAGGGATGGGACAGGCACAGCTTCTCTGGGCACCTGTGCCAGGGCCTGCCCACCCTCACAGGGAAGGAATTTCCCCCAGACTCTAATCTGGCACTGCCTCCTGGCAGCTGAGGGCTCTCCCCTCCTGCCGGGCTCCTCCCGAACTGGTTGTTTCCCTGGTGCCCTGTCCGTGCCCCCAGCAGTGACAGCCTCCCTGTGGAGGAGGTGCCAGGGCAGGACTGTGCCAGGACGGTGCCCTGGCTGAGGCTGCATTTCCAGAGCTGCATTTCTAAGGATCAAAGGGTGACATGCTGGGAGAGCAGTGCAGGAAGTGTTTGCCCATTCTCTCAAACCAGCAGCTCCCAGTCCCACCAGCACGAGGCTGCACAAGCTGTGAGGGGCACTGGGGGCACCTGCAGTGGGTTTTGCTGTCACAGACATCGTGCCATGGGGTTAAACCCCGGGTGCCACCTGGCCCCTGCCTCGGGGGTGTCTGAAAGCAGCTGGTGCAGGGGGTTCCTGCCCCCCTGCCCAGGCAACAAGCAGGACCAGGAACCAAGTCAAACTGATGGATTCCTTTTCCCTTTCCAGCAGACCCTCCCCACGCTCCCTTTTCCCACACTCAGTGGAATCTGCTGTGCAGATTTCCCTACGAGACATTTCCTTTAATAAGATAAAGTGCTTTAACTCCTCTGATTTTGTCTGAGTAGCAATGCTGCAATTTGTACATTGAAAATAATCATTAAAAGTGTATTTTTATCCTCCTCCATATCCCCATCCAGATCCCTCCCCATCTCATTCCTGAGCAGCAGAAAACATATTTAAATGTGTGGCAACATCAAACATTTCTGTGTGGTGATTCAGCCAAGCAACACGAACCACACGAAGAGCACAGAGGCAGCAGCTCTGCAGCTCCCCCTTCAAATGCTCCATTTCCACCGTATCAGAAAACACAACAAATACTCAGATCCACCATCCCACACTGGGTCGGGACCTTTGGTTCTGCAAACCGAAAATCCCTGGTCCTGCCCCCTGCCCAACAGGCACACCCAGATCACCACACGGGGAACAGGATTGTGCTACAGCTTGTGAAGTGGGACCTGGGACACAGGTCAATATTTTAGCAATTTATCCATCCCTAAAAGTGGTGGATAAAATCCACATAAATTTATTGCTTATCTTTTTTTTAAAACATACATATAAGAGAAATGTGAACTATTGATCACTTTTTCACCTCATCACGTTGGATGACCCCTAAGGGTCCACCTCGGTGCTGCAGGTGCCGAGAATCCCAGAATCCCTGAGGCTGGCACAGCCCTCCCAGCCCCTGGAGCCCACCCTGTGCCCGATGCCCACCTTGGCAAAGCCCTCCCAGCCCATGGAGCCCACC
>JAWWLY010000451.1:0-11215 GCA_035041215.1 Gymnopithys bicolor | reverse complement strand
GTCCCAGCCATGTGTGTCCCTGTCCCAGCCGTGTGTGTGCGTGTCCCAGCCATGTCCCAGCCATGTCCCAGCCAGGTGCGTGTGTCCCAGCCATGTGTGTGCATGTCCCAGCCATGTGTGTGCATGTCCCAGCCATGTCCCAGCCATGTGTGTGCGTTTCCCAGCCATGTCCCAGCCATGTGTGTGCGTCTCTCAGCTGTGTCCCAGCCAGGTGCGTGTGTCCCAGCCACATGTGTGCGTGTCCCAGCCATGTGTGTGCATGTCCCAGCCACGTGTGTGCATGTCCCAGCCGCGTGTATGCATGTCCCAGCCATGTCCCAGCCGTGTGTGTGCATGTCCCAGCCGTGTCCCAGCCGTGTGCTCCTCTCCGGTCCCGCCGGTGTCTTTGTCACGATGAAGGACGAGGCTATTGTGTTTATTAAATTGTAGCTCTGCGCGGCGCAGCCCTCGGAGCCGCTGACCCCGGTTATTTATAACGCGGGCGGGGAAATCGCAGCTCCAGGCTGGGGCTTTTCTGCGGAGAATTATGGAAAAGAAAATCGATTGTGCGGGCCGGGGCCGAGGGGTGGGGAATTGTGGGGTCGGTTCCAGGAATCGCTTCACCGCTGCAGCTGAGCCGACCCCCACCGGCTCCCCAGGACGCCCCCCGGCTCCCCAGGACCCCCCACCCAGCTCTCCAGGACCTCCCCCAGCTCTCCAGGACCCCTCTGGCTCCCCAGGACTCCCCATCCAGCTCTCCGGGACCCCTCTGGCTCCCCAGGACCCCCTCGGCAGCTGGGGGGAGTCTTTTGCAGCATCACCGGTGGAGTGACAGGGTCTGGGGGTGTCGGGATTTGGGCGTGTCAAGGTGTGGAGGTGACAGGGTCTGGGGGTGTCAGAGTCTGGAGGTGTCCCCCAAGTCCCGGGTAGGTCGGGGCTGGGCTCTCCCCGTGCTCCTCCCGCCACTCCCGTGATTAATGAGGGGAATTATGCCGATAATGGCTCTTAAATGACGGTGCCAGTTACAGGCGCAGCGCCCCTATGGGTGATGGATGTGCCGGGCCCTGGGTGGGCGCGATCGGAGCCACGTCGCGACCGAGGCAGGAGCGAGGAAGGGGCTGAGATGTCATGATGGTCGATGACGTCACGGAGCATGTGTGACATCACACGCTGGCTCAGCGCCGCCGACCCCCGACACGCAGTTTGGCAGGGCCAGGGCTGCTCCCCCGTTGCCTGGCGGTGCAAATCACCACGACATGTCGCGATAGTGCTGGTGTGTGATGCCCGCTCGTGCCTCTCGGGGGCCCGGGGAGCACCACCGGGATCGTTGCTCTCTCAGGGATCCCCGAGATCCAGCCCTTTTCCCCGCTCCAGGGCTGATCCCAGAGCGCGGCTCCTGGGGAGTTACGGAATCCATCCCGTTAATTCTCCATTTAATTATCGGCTGTTTGTTTATTGTTTGTTTGCTTTACTTGGGATGAATTTTTTATGCCTGTTTCCATCGTGCCATGCCAGAATCCGGTGGGAATTACGGCTCTGGTGGGAATGGAGCCGGATCAAAGGGAAGGGCCCCGTGAGCAGCGAGTGGTGACCCCGTGTCACATCAGGGAGGGCTCCTCCAAAGCTTGGGGGGCACAACCAGTGCGTGCCAGCTGGTAGGGAAGGGGGGCCGGCAGGGGCTGTGGACTTGATCCATGGGATGTGTGGATCGGGAAGAGGCCAGGGAAGCCTGGACTAGTCCCATGGGCTGTGTCTAAGAGGGGTTTGAGGGGGCTGTGGACTTGTCCCATGGTCTGTGTGGATCAGGAAGGGTCTAGGGGGACTGTGGACTTGATCCATGATATGTGCAGATCGGGAGTGTGATGGGGGATCTGTGGACTTGTCCCGTGGAATCTGTGGGTTGGGAGGGGTCTGGAGGAGCTGTAGCTTTGATCCACGAGATACGTGAATCAGGAGGGACCTGGGGAGGCTCTGCGGTGCTGGGGGGCTCAGTGGCGAGGCCAGGAGCCCGAGGAACCGTGTGCTCAGGTGCAGGCACGTTCATCCCGAGCCGCAGCATCTCCCATTAATGAAGCACTTCATCACGGCGCCGTGCCGGGGGGGGGCACCCAATTCCGGGTGATAAATTCCCGGCGACGGCCCTCGCTCGCTCGCAGCAGCCGTGATTCTCCTTCATCTTGAATAATATTTTTGGAGCGGTTGTAAAATAACCCAACGCAGCAGCTGCCAGCGGAGCCGCGGGCTCCAAACCCCCCACCCCGCGCCTCCCCCCGCCCCCAGCCCCTGCACTGGCTCTTGTGTGAGTGTCACCTCTGTGTGTGTCTGTGTGTGTCTGCAGATGTGTCACACCGTATGGATGCTTGCACAGGTGTGTCTGTCTGTGCACGTGCGTGTGCAGGTCCGTGTCTGTGCACGTGTGTGTGTGCAGGTATGTGCAGCTGCACCGCAGCATCTCGGGGTGCCCCCCGGCCCCGCCAAGCCTCTGGGTGCCCCTCTGGATCCCTGAATTTTGGGGTGAAGGTCTACCCAGACGCGTGGATCCCCTCTGGACCCCTGAGTTTTGGGGTGAGGGTCCCTCTCTTCCTCTCAAGACCCTTGTGTGCTCCCATCCCAGAGAGCAGAGTCCCTTGCACACTCCTGAATTTTGGGGTGAGGGCCCTCCCAGACCTCTGAGGTCCCCCTGGACACCTGGACCTTGAATTTTGAGGTGGGGATCCCTCCCAACCCCCTGTGTCCCCTGTGTTTTGGGGCGAGTCCCCATGGATTGAATGAGTAGATCAGAGCTCCCTGGTGTGGATGGGTGTGGAGCTGTCCAGATGTGCACATCTGTGTAGCCCATGCGTGTTCCCACATGTACACGTGTCCTGGGCTTGGCCACTGTAACTCCTTTTGCTCCAGAAAGGATCTGTGTGTCCCTCCCAAATCGCTGATCCCCAGCTTTGTGTGGGCAGAGCAGAAGGTCCAGTGGCATCTCTGTGCTCGTGGCTATGGTGTCACCATCTGGGGTGCCCACCTTGGAGCCTCCTCAGCCCCTGAGGACTCCTGGCATCCCCACAGAAGAAGGAAGCACCATACGGAATTAAACTGCCTCTTAATGACAGTCATTAATGAGCGTGGAGGCAGCTGGGCTCCGTGGGCAGGGAATCCCGCCGCATTCCAGGGGAGTTCCCGCAGGGAATGGGGGGCTCAGGGTGCAGGGCCCCCAGAGCAGTGCTGGGAGTGACAGGACTGGGTGTCCCAGACCTCCTGGGCCACCCTCTGGAGCCGGCACTCTGGTGTTGGGTCACGCACCACACGCACATCCCACCAATCACACACGTGTCCATATGCACATGTCCTGTGGACCCACATGCCCCCTCCCATCCTGTACCCTCCCCGAGCTCCCTCAGCCGCCCTGGGCAGAGGAAGGTGATGAAGGACACGTGGGCCATGCCGAGGGCAGGATGCTCCGTCTCGGGGAGTGGCACTTAATCAATCGCATCTCAAATCTCTAATTATATCACCCAGGGCTTCGTTGGATGCGCCTCAGCCTGCTCTTGCATCCATGTACTCCTGAGAAATTCCTCCCCCTTCTCCTTTATACTTGGCTGGAAGTGGAGAGGGTGGGTGGCACCATGTCAGGGGGACCCCATGCATGAGTGGGAGAGAGGAGCACCCTGGGGGGCCCTGAGAACCCCCAGAGTGGGGTCTCACAGGTTGCAGACACACCTGTGCTGGCACTCGCCACTACCAGAGCATGCCCAGCCCACTGGCACGGAGGGTGGGGGTCCCCATCTCTGACAGAGTCCATCCTGCCACCCCCAGCTCTGTCCCTCTCCTGGTCCTTTGTTGGATACAAATAGCCAGTTTCCATATGCACGGCAGCATCTGTTCCTGCCAGGGAGATTTGCATCGCTAAATGTAAATTGGGTGTTATATCATTTATCATAAACGGGAGGGGAGGTGGGGGGTGGCGAACCCCGGCCAAGTTGTCACCTGGAATCACACGGCTCATCCTTCGCCCCGCACGGAGCCACCTGCGCTGGGGCTGCGCGTGGAGGGCCGGGGCTGGTCCCGAATGGGGAGGGAAACTGAGGCATGCGGGGGCTCGGGGGGCAGCAGTGGCGGGGTCCACACCCGGAGCTCATCAGTCCCCCAAAAGTTGGGGTCACCCCGGAGGAGGGTGAAAGAGGCAGAGGGTGCCGGGGCTCAGGATCTGGTCTCCACCATCCCTGTCCCTCTCTGCCCCTCCCCGCTGGACGTGTCCCCGCGCCGGGATCCCCATCCCGACCCGCCCCGTCCCTCCCAGCCCGGCCGCGGACACCTCCCTCGCCTCCTGCCCACCCTCCATTCTCGGTCGCACCTCGGAACCCGCTGTCGCAGCCGGACCGATCCCACCCTGGCCATGAAGGACTCCCTGCGTGGAGGGATGTTCTCCCGGCATGTCAAACGGCACCCCGGAGTGAGTGACCCAGCCCGTCCTCCCTGCAGGGACCCCCCATCCCTCCTGCCCTCTGTTCTTCCTCCCAGGGACTCCCCACATCCTTCAGGCTCATCCTTGCCCATCTCTAGCCATGTGCCTGGAGCTCCTGAGCTTCTCAATGTCCTTCTCCCTTCATCCCACCCCCATTCTTTGTGCCTTCCTCAGCCCTCTGTGCCCTTTGCCAGCTTCTCTTCCTCCCACTCCCCCAAACCCTCCTCAGCATCCCTGCTCACCAGCCTCCCCTTCCCACTACCCTCTCACTCTCACAGCATCCTCTGGGTAAGCTGAGGGCCCTGGGGGTCCCCATCCCTCCTTCACTGAAGAGAGGTAGGAACACCTGGTGCTTCCCACCCCATTCCCTCCATCCTGCACCGCTGAGGGGCTTGAGCTCCTTTGCCAAGCTGGACTGGGGCACCTCAGCGCTTACCCACTCCCCAACAGGTACAGCTGCTCCATGTACCCCCCTCCCCCCCTGCACCCTGTCTGGGGAGGTCTTTGGAGGAGGGAATGGAAATGAAGCCCCCTCCCCACTCACCCCAGGAGCCCGAGGACCATCGCTGTTCCTCCTCAAAATGTCAAGCTGAGGATTTGGGTACAGAATTGCTTAAACCTGGCTGGGCAATGCCAAGGTGGGGCCAGCACCGCAGGCATGGCCAGATGGGACCCCCACGGTGCTTCCAACATCCTCGGATGGGCAGCACAGCTCAGGCTTTCTGTGTGATCTTCACTGCTGAACGGGAGGAATTGGGAGGTTTCTGTTCCTGCCTCGGTTTCTCCAGCTGAGGAGCTGTGAGTGACTTGGGGGGCACAGAGAAACCCCCAAACCGGAGGTGTAAAGGTGTGAGGAGGTCCTGGGTGCTTGTGCATGGCAGGTTTGTAGCTGGCAAGAGGTTTCTAGAGCAATTTTTGTGGTGTCACCCCCTCCATGCGGTGTCACCCCCTCCATGCAGTGTCACCCACTCCATATGGTGTCACCCTCTCCATGAGGTGTCACCCACCCATCCCAGCGCTCGGCTGTGGCACTGCCAGGCAGGTGTAGCCGCACGTTCACCCAGGGATGGATTCTGGGCCTCAGTGTGCCCGGCTGCCTGGCAGTGATGGATGGCCCAGCCTCACAGCACCGCGGCCTTGCGGCACAGCAACACTGGCAGGACCAGAACCCGCTGGCACAGCTCGGTGGGCACTGATCGGGCACGGGGCAGAGCCTGGCACTGTGCCCCACTGCCCACCCACCTCGTGCCCAGGGGAAATGGCACTCCACTTCTGGCACCTGCGGCTGCGGCTCCTCCTGCTCCCTCTGCTCCTAATTCTTCCCAGGCATTAATTACCCAGACGGTGTCGGCAGCAGATGGTGAGACGGACCCGCTGCCCCGAATCTCCTCCAGCAGCCACAGCAATTCCCGGCGCTGCGGCGGCTTCTTGATTCGCCAACACTTGGGCAGAGGCTGCTGCCAGCTCCTTCTGGCACCTGGTGCCAATGACCATCATCCACCGATGGCCCTGACCTCCTGGATGGGCGCTGGCATCTGCCGGGTGCTCCATCATCCCAGCTTGGCTTGGGTGTGGTGCTACCAAGCAGGAGCTGGGCCATACTGGGGGCACTGGGAGATGACAGGGGGGTCCAGTGAGGAGTCGAGACTGCTCAGGGGACGCTGCTGTTTGCTGTGGGTGAGCAGAGGGATTGGACTGACCCTTTTCATCGCATTCCCAAGTGTCATCCAAGTGAAGAAACTGAGTCACGGCATAGTGGGCATTTGGGTGGGGGCCTGAAGGCACTGGGGGAGGACAGGGGGGTCCAGTGAGGAGCAGAAACTGCGCAGGGGGTGCTGATGTTGGTGGTGAGCAGAGAGGTCGAACTGACCCTTTTCATCACGTTCCCAAGTGTCATTCAAGTGGAGAAATTGAGTCACGGCACAGTGGGCGTTCAGATGGGGGTCTGGGGGCACTGCCTGAGCTGCGGCTGCCAAGCAGAGCTGCAAATAGAGCCAGGTGTTGGCTCCGCGTGGCTCCGGCGGCCTCGCCGCCGTTAATGGGCACGGCGAGGCAGCGGCTCCCAGGGGCACGGCTGGCGCCAGGCTCATTACGCTCCCGCGGCATCCCCGGCGCGGGGGCCGCGGCAATTTGGGGGAGGTCAAAGCCGCCTCGGCTCGGCTCCGATTGAGGCCGCGTCGCTCTGGGCACCGGGGGATTGGCAGCGCGAGCAGAGCGGGAGCGGAGACGAGGAGATGGAACTGGTCGCTCTGCCAAGGTGTGATGGGAGCCACTGTGGGCATGGAGGGGGGCAAAGGCACCTCCTCCTCGCAGGGACGTCTGTGGTGGGGGCTGGGGTCATTGAGTGCCACCCAGACCCGCTCTGGACCCCCAGCCGCTCAGCTCCAGCATGTCCCAGTCCTTCCCAGTAAGAGAAACTGAACCCTCCTTGTCTTGTGCTCTGTCAGGAGGTGGTGCAGAGGCGATGGAGGGCATGGGGGGCTGTGGGGGGTCAGGGACCCGGCCTGGTGTCACAGTGTGGCTCAGAGACAAACCCTGCCCAGGACAGAGTCCCTCAGGGAGGAACCAAGAGCTGAGGCTCAGCCCTGAGCAGGGTCACTGTAAACGCTTGGAATGGTGGGAATGGGGTCCCCAGGTCCTCAGCAGCGCCAGTGCTGGGCAGCCACAGGCAGAGGGGAAGTGATTTCTCATTCCAAATCCAATTCCTCTCCAACACGAGCCGATTTTTCTCTCCCTCTTTTAATTCAGTCACTCAAGCTGACAGCTACACTGTGTACTGCAGCCCCGCTACAGGATTGCTCTGCCATATTCCCCCTGTAAATCTCCCGGCGTGTCAGCTCTGCCTTTCACTCTCCAGTCCGCCTGATAAATATTCATTTTATTGGGGTATTTTTCATTTCTCTCTCTCTCTCTCTCTGCAGCTCATTCCCCTCATTGGCTTCATCAGTGTGGGCCTGGGCAGTGCAGTCCTGTACCTGCTGAGGCTGGCACTGTACAGCCCGGACGTCAGGTACGGGTTGGGGTGCCCTGGGCACACCCCAGGCTCTCATCCTGGGCATCCCTTGGGCACTGGCCCTGGGCACACCTGGATTGCTCACCTTGGGCACCCCGTGGGCTCTCACTCTGTGCCCACAGAGCATGGGGGGCTCAGCTGTGGTGTGGGGAGTGGGTGGTAGGATGCCCAGACACACCTGACACCTTCATGGTGAGTGGTGGGGGGCAAATGTGGGTGCAGAGGTGCCCCGAGGGGGTGAGGGAAGTTGGGAGGCTCTATCCCCCTTGTTTTGCTGGAGAATGGGAAAAGGGCTACTCCAGCCTCCTGCTCTGGGAGGGAGGTGGGTGGGTGGGTGACAAGGTGGGTAAAAGCCAAATGTGGCTGATGGACAAGGGGGAAGAATGTGGGGAGGGGGAACAGGGAATGGTGGGATGTGGGATGGATGGTTAGAGAGGGACTGAAGAGAATGAGGAAGGGATGGACAGACAAAAACAGCAGGGAAGGATGAGGTGTGAGGATGGATGGATGGAAAGATGGATGGGGGATGGAGGGATGGATGAATGAGTGGAGGAAGAGGAAGGATATGAGGTGTGAAGATGGATGGAGGAATGGATGGATGATGGATGGGGTGTGGGAAGGGTGGGATTTGAGGGGGGAATGGGAAATGGTCAGATGGATGGTTGGAGAAGGAAGGGGGAGAGAGGGAGAGACAGATAAAACCACAGGGAAAGGATGAGTGGAGGGAGAGGTGTGAGGATGAATAGAAGGGTGGGGGATAGAGGAGGGATGGATGGGTGGAGGGGGGGATGTGGAATCACAGAGGATGGATGGGCAGGACAGCCCCACATCTGGAGGGGGGCCAGGCTGGTTTTCCTGTGTCCTCAAAGCCCCCCCACCTTGCTCATAATTATTTGCTCCCGGTAAAACCACTCATGGATTTAATCTGGCACCAGCTGAGCTCAGCTTTGCAATTAGCAGATCCAGGCACCTTGGCTTGGAGGGTGGGAGTGCAGGGGTGTGTTTGGGGGGGGAATAACAGCCCCCCCAGCACATTAATGCCATTAAACAGCTCCAGGGGGGCTGTGCTTGCAGCACGGCCCCCCCTTCATCCCCCAACAACACACACAAACATCTTCCCAGATGGAAAATTCTGCTCTTGGCCAGCACCAGTGGATGGGGGGGAATGGAAGAAGGGGGGACGTGAGCTGTTCTCTCCAGGGACCCCATCCCACAGCTCTGCTGGCCTCCCAATGCCCCTCCCGGGACGGGACAGGACGTGTCCAATGTGGGAAGGCTCTGAGGAGAACTGGGGATGGTGGGGCTGGGGGCACAGGGGGTACAGTGGGGTGGGGGTCTCTCCCCACTCCGTGCAGATGCTGATGTTCCCATCATCCCTCGCAGCTGGGACCGGAAAAATAATCCTGAACCCTGGAATAAGCTGGGCCCCACGGACCAGTATAAAGTGAGCACTGGGTGAACTGGGGGTTGGGGGAGCAGCCACGTTTAGGGCAAGACATGGCACTTTCCTTGGGAAGGGAAAAGGGGGGATCAGCCCCTGTGCTCAGCTGTGGGGAGGGGGACACTGTGTGCAGCCAAGGCCAGGCTGCAGCAACACCAGGGAGGGGAATCACGACCCCCCCTTCACCTCCTTCCCTTCTCCAGTTTCTGGCAATTTCCACCGACTACAAGAACCTCAAGAAGGATCGTCCCAGCTTCTGAGCCACCTCTGGGCCATGCTGGGGCAGGGGGGAGTCCACCCCCCCAGAAGTCCCCCCACAGCCTCTCCAGCTCTGCCACAGCAACCACACAGGTCCCACTGCTCCCCAGCACCCCCCACCCACCTGGCTGCAACCCCCCCCCCAATAAACCACGTCCCTTTGATGCCCCTGCACTCCTCACCATCACATTGTGCCTGCATTAAACTCCTAGGACATCAATAAATTAGAGAGGGGGCAGCAAACTGGCTTATTTATGGTTTCCCAGGGCCTTTAAAGCAGGAGATGTTATCACACCTCCCCCGGGGAAGGCTGGAGGGGGGGCCTCACATCCCACTGGAAGCTGGACGAGCCCCCGGGTGCCACATTTCCGCTCTCCCACGCTCCAGGGTCCCCCAGTCCAGGTCCCTCTGGAGAGGAAAGAGCCAGGGAGGCAGAGGGGTCACACCCACACACGTGTGTGGATGTACATGCATGTCCTGGATACGTGTGCAGCCTCTGGAATACGTGACATGGGGCAGGGTCTAGCTGGGCAGGAAAAGAAGGGGGAGGGCAGCCCCGACTTGTCCTGGAGTTCAGTGTCACCCCCTGCCCTCAGAGCCCACAGGGTGAAGCCCCAGGATGGGGACACTCAGGCAGAGACCCCCAGCTCTCCTGGCATGGTGCTGAGGGGCTCCAGGAACCCACCCCCTACCCCTCCTGTTCCCCCCCAGCTCAGCACCCACACACCTCCAGGCTCTGCCACCACTTTTATTAGCAACCCCCCCCAATAGAAAAGTGCAAGATGAGGCTGGAACAAGCAGTGCCCCCCCCAGTCGGGGCCTGGGGGGGGTCTCTGCACCCTAACAGTGAGAGCAGGATGGGTGCACGCCGTCCCCCACCCTCGGGAGGGAGCACCCAAAGGTGCTGACAGGGGACGAAGGGGAGCGGGGAAGGCAGAGGGTGGGTTTCAGCATCCCTTTGGCCCCCCTGGTGACCCCAGCCCGGCAGGAGGGCAGCCCCCTCCTCAGTGGTCGCTGAAGCCGGGCATGGGGAAGGCACGAGCGAAGGTCTCGACGCGCTGGCGGAGGTCGCTGAGGCGCCGCTGCGTCTCGGGGTCCTGCAGCAGGAAGGTCTTGAAGTCCTGGAGCTTACCTGGGGATGGGTGGGGGACAGGTGAGGAGAGGTGGGACCCCACAGCAGCCCCATCCCTACCCAGGTACCCACAGGGGGGTTGGCACCAGGCTGGGAGCAGGGCTGGCACCAGTGTGGGACACAGTCCCTGCGCCCTGAAGGGAGAGGGGCTGGTGGGCACCCAGGAAGGGGGTGACAGAAGGAGACAGGGCCCCCCACCCCAATCCACTCACTGGTTTTGCTCTTGACATCCAGGGCCAGTGCGATGCCCTCGTCGATGAACTCCACGACCTTGTGGAAATCCTCCTCGCGGAAGTGGCGCGAGGTCAGCGCGGGGGCACCTGGGGACAGAGCCCATCAGGGCTGGAACCACCATGGGGGCAGCAGCCCCCAAAGGAGCTCCCCAAGGGGCTCTCCAGGTGCCAGCCCCCATGGGGCCCTGTGCCCCCCTCAGTGCCAGAACTGGCTCCAAATTCCCACATGGAGTCCTCAGAGGAGGGTGAAACAGAGTGAGGATGCCCTGGGGCAAAGGCCTGAGGACTACCTACCCCAGGGCTGGCAGGAAGCCATCCCTCCCAGTTTCTCCCAGTCCCTCCCAGTCCTCTCCAATCCCCCCCAGATTCTCCTAGTCCCTCCCAGACCCACCAATCCCCTCCTGGTCCCTCCCAGTACCCTCCAATCCCCTCCCATTCCCTCCCAGTACCCCCCAATCCCCTCCCAATACCCCCCAATCCCCTCCCAGTTCCCCCAGTCTCCTCCCAGTCCCTCTCAATCACCTCCCAGTCCCCCCAATCCCCTCCCAGTCCCCCTCAATCCCCTCCCAGTGCCCCCCAATCCCCTCCCAGTGCCCTACAATCCCCTCCTAGTCCTTCCAGTCCCCCTCAATCCCCTCCCAGTCCCCCCCAATCCCCTCCCAGTCCCTCCCAGTCCCCCCCAATCCCCTCCCAGTCTCTCCCAGTC
>JAWWLY010000450.1:0-11217 GCA_035041215.1 Gymnopithys bicolor | reverse complement strand
GTGCCATGATCTGGTAAAGGGACTGGAGTTGGCCCAAGGGTTGGACTTGATGATCTTGGAGGTCTTTTCCAACCCAACCCATTCTATGATTCTATGATCTCCTCCTAGGGCTGCCTGCCAGGAGATATTTAGCCATGGGCCAGTTTGGGGGTTTCTGAGGTCATTGGAAAGGGATCTATAGAGCCCAGCATCCATCTGGGGGGTGCCCAGCAGCTGTACAGGTTGGGGTGGGCACTCCTGCCAAGGGGGCTGACATTGCATGGCAATGAAAGCCCTTTTGATAGCAAGTAAGTACTTTATAAGTTTTGTTTTTTTTTTTTAAAGAGGCAGTTTGCCTTGTTTGCTGTGTCTAAGAAGAGCAGCCTTGCTGTGGGACAGCTCCTGTTACTCCTTGCTGGTCTCCTGCGTTCAGTTGTGGGAGGGGGGAGTTGGCAGAGGGGGTTTGCTGAGGATGGCACATGTTTTTCCCAGGGTTTTCCAAGCTTTTCACTCCAAATGAGCAAAAGCAGCAGTCCCCCCTCTCATGCCCAGTTGCAACCCTCAGAGCAGAGTGGGGGAACAGCCCCAAACCATCTGCCCTCCATGCCCTCCCTTGGCAGTGCCCAGGAGCAGCTGGGCAGGGCCACAGCAGGAGAACTGGGCAAACACTGAGAGAGAATTCCTCTGAATATCCTCTCCCAGCTCCCAGTAATGTGCTTTTTAAGGGCTTTCTGGCCACCAAGTGGCAGCTCCATCACAGCACCCAACAGCCCTCAGAGGACCTTCCTGCTGCAAATCTCACCTCGTTATCCCCTTGCAAAGTGGGGTTAAGGATTTGAACAAGCAGCCCTAAATCAGGAATGCCTTCCTTTTTTAATGCTGGGTTGTGCCACCTCCAAAGCAGCCTTTTAACCTGATTTATACTGATTTGGCAAAAAACTCAGTCAGTGTTGCAGTCAGACCCACTAACTCCTCATTACTGGTGTGTCTCTAAATGGGTGTTGTGCTACCAGGATAGTACAAAGGGCAGTGGCTTCTATGAAGAAGATGACACAAATTCCTAAAAATACAGAGTTCTGGGGGTTTAAGTCACATTCCTGCTTCCAACTGAGAAATTAATGTGGTTATCACTGACAGAGCCTTTGCTCCCTGTGGATGTATCTACAGAACTGTTTCTTCAGGGGGTAATTAAAACACACAGTGCTGAGTGAGGGAGCAGGGTATGGACACAGTGCAACAATAACAGTGCCCATGATGTTCCTTTCATTACTCCCTTCTCTTCAGATCTCTCTCCTGCCTTGCCTCTTTATTTGTGTTTGTTTTCCATCAGCAGGATGCAGGCTCTTCATGAATATATTTCCCCAAGTATCTCACTAGAAATAACCCACATGTGATCCCACACATCGTGTTTTCACGGGAAGCGAAATCCAACTGAGTGAAGAGCCTCAGATCCAAAATAGACCTTTATTAAAACCAAGTCAACTAAAAAACAACCTCCCCCCAACAAACCCAAACTTCAGGAAAAAGAAATTTTTGCTGATACCTGTTTTTCCTTCTCTTCCTTTGCTCTTGGCTGCTTCAAAATGCAAAGCAAACAGCACCATAAATATGGGATCAGGCTCCTGCTGTTCCTCTCTAACCATCAAGGATATCTGTTCCCAAAATGTTGCAGGGTAGGTCTAGATTTCCAGCAAGGAAATCTCATGGAACCCTTCCAAGTCAAGAGAGAGGCCACTGTGCAGAGGGGGATTTAAGGATCTCACCCAGTTATGTTTGGCAAGTTCTTGCTGCTCAGACCTAGGGATGTCAGGATAAAAACATTAGGAAAAATAATGGGATATTAGGAAAAATTTCTGCCATGTAAAGATTGTCAGGCATTGGTGCAGAACATTTTAATCCTGGAGGGATTTAAAGCCATGCAGCTGTGGCACTGGGGACAGGGGTTGGTGGTGGCCTTGGCAGAGCTGGGGGATGGTTGGACTTGATGATGTTGGAGGGCTTTTCCAACCTGAATCATTCTGTGGTTTCCAAATTGCTTGGAGAGCCATGGAAACCTCTCCAGTATCCAAATTCTGGTGGTGAATGATCAGCCTTTGATTCTGTGACTTAAAAAGTACATACACAGGACTGATTTGACTGATTTAACATCATCTTCCCCTTAATAAGTGTCCACAATTTAGAGACTCTCTAAATCCCAAGGTTATTAAGAATAAAACACAGGAGAAGATATTTTTGGAAGTCTGAGAGCCATGTGTGGCCACAGGGCACTGGAGCCTTCAGCAGGGAGGTGCCAAGCCTTGGAGAAGTTTCCATCCTGCTCTGCCACTGCAACTCTTTAAAAGCCTTATTCTATTTTTTAATCCTGATTTTAAGCCAGGCCTTGGGTGAACAATTGAGAATAAAAAGAAATCTCTCCAACTAGAAGCACAAGATTTTACACTTGTGGGCCCCTCTAGACCCTTTTCACTTAAAACCTGCACAAAATCCCTTTCTTGAGCTGTCTGTGCTCCCAAGGACCCCTTTCTGTGCAAGTCTTCTTCTCCCACCTCAACCCAGTTGATTCCCAGGGTTTGTTGCACACAAATATCCACCACTTGGGGGTTCAGGTTGCCCTTCAGAACTTGGTGCCAGCGGTTCCTCAGGGTGGTTGTCCAGGAAATGGTCTGGTGCTTGTAGGCACTTAATTGCTTTTCTGTTGTTTGCATTTATGGGTAAAAATGCCTGAGTTTGTAAGAGCTTTTCTTGGGTTTTTATTGCCAAAATACAATTCCAGTGGCTACATAAAATAAAGCTGATTGAGGTTAGTAAAGTCTATTCTTGGCTTGCTTTTGACTGCCTTTTAGTGGGAATATTCAACATGCAGATGGGCTTAGAGAGAGGTTACCTAAGTTCAAGTGACAATTTAAATGGAGATTCATAGATTTTTGAGGCCAGATGGCACCACTATGATCATCTTGTCTGATCTGCTGCACAACACAGGCCATGGAACTGCACCCATTAATTCCCATGGCAAGCCCAGTGTTACAGAAACGTGTTTGCTGCAGAGGTTTTACTTCTGCTTTGTCAGGCCAACCTTTGAACTGACCCCACCTGGAGATTAGTGCTGTTGATAACCCAGAGGGCTGTAATATTTAAGAGAAAGGCTTTCAAGGACTTCGCTGGAATCTTGGCTTGGTTTGCAACTCTTTTTTTTTTTTTTTAATATTTTTGGGAAGATCAATAGAGCTGTACAGTTGTTTTCAGTAGTATTTAGTAAAAACTCCAGAGGGAGGATCTGACAACCTTGCTCCTTGATGTATTGGCAAGTCAGAAGAGCATATGGTGAAAGAGGGGAGAGACAAGAGGGAAAGCCAAACCAGAGCTTTTTAGAAACATCCTGATAAATGGGTTGGTGACTAAATAAATGTTTCTGGCTACCAAAAGTGCAGCAACAAGAGCAAAAAAAAAAAAATTGGTCTGAAAATAATCCCTTTCTTTCATAAAACTGAAAAACAACCTCCCCCCAACAAACCCAACCCTCAGGAAAAAAAGTTTCTGCTGATATTCTTATTTCTCCTTCTCTTCCTTTGCTCTTGGCTGCTTTGAAATGCAAAGCAAACAGCACCATAAATATGGGATCAGGTTCCTGCTGTTCCTGTGTAACCATCAAGGATATCTGTTCCCAAAATGTTGCAGGGTAGGTCTAGATTTCCAGCAAGGAAATCTCATGGAACCCTTCCAAGTCAAGAGAGAGGACATTGTTCCAACAGGATTTCTCAGTTTCCTGGAGAAACAATGAAACAAAAGTATTTTGGAAGTGCCCTCACCAAACCCTGGCCTTGTTGTCTCAGCCAGGCAGCCAAAATGTTCCCAAGGGCACTGTGGGCCCAGCTCTCTGCTCTTTGTTCATGGAGGACACAGAGCTTAAAAAGCCTTCTGGGGGCTCACTTTTCAATGCCTGTCCTTATTTCTCCTCCCTGCAGTAGCTGCTCATGACCCTGCGGTGAAAGGAGGTGTGGAAGGAGGTGGTGTAGCCCAGCTCTCCGTGCTGCAGCTTCAGATGAAGAGGTTGTAACCAAGTGCTGTTGGAGTCATGCATCCTATCCATGTGTCTTTCATGTGGAATCACAGAATCCTTCAGGTTGGGAAAGATCTCCAAGGTCCTCCAGTCCACCCTGTGCCCAATGCCCACCTTGTCCCCCAGAGCACTGAGTGCCACAGCCAGTCCTTCCTTGGACACCTCCAGTGGTGTGGACTCCAAACCTCCCTAGGAAGCCTTTTCCAGTGCCTGACAACCCTTTCCATGAGGAAGTTCCTCCTGCTGTATGTCTGAATGAATCTGTACAACTACTGATGGCAGACTGCCTTCATTTTCACAGGAGAAGAAGCACTAAAAGCACTGAATAAACAAAGAAAACCCCACAAAGCAAATCCTCAAACATGCAACATATGGAAGACACAGTCTGGGCCACTGTGGGAAGGGAGAGTGTCTCAGTGGAGATCCCAGAGACCGACAACAAGCCTTCCCTGACTGTAGCCAGAAGCACCTCCCTATTCCACCCTTTTTTCCCTGGTCAAAACGCCTTTCATTGCAATTCACTGAACAATCTGCACGCTCTGTAGACAGTCTGTGTGCAGAGAGTGCATTCCTTGGGAAGCAGGAGGAAAATCCTTGGTGTCAGTCCCCAGGATTTACAGCTCCTGACAGGATGCCTTTTAGAAATGAAGGTTTCGACATGGCTTAGCACACGCACGCTGTGATTTGTCTGTCATCGCTCTGCAAGTTCATTGGCATTGTCAGGTCATGTTTAACTCAGTAGGGAAATATGGATTTCAGCCCTGGTGATTTCACAGAGCATTTGGAGAGCCTTAAGGTTTCCTGTTAAACCCACAGCCTTCCCTCTCCTCCCCACCTCCTCTTGAGTTACTGCTCCTCTTCATCACGCAAATGACCCAAAGTGAATCGTGAAGGATCCTTTCAGACTGTGATTGTTGTCTTGATTCAATGTCTGGTGATGTTGGCACACCTGGAAGCTCCCTGGAGAGGTATGTGGGCAGGTGACCTTGTTGACAGAGCCCCAAATCAGCTGTTTCCTTGCTACAACATGTTCTGAGTACAAGAGAGAACTCTCTTTCTGCCTTGGGGCAAGTCAGAATTATGACCAGGAGTGTTTGGGCCTTTTTTTCCCCCTTGGAATCCTTATGGAAGAGAAAGAAACTCTCTTTGCAACACCTGTTGGGCTCAGTTCAATACCCACCAAGAGAACACCTCACACTGAAGGGTCAGGTCCAGCCACAGAGACACCTTTACACAGACATCACACACTGCAGAGTGAGCCCAGTAAACCTTGAGTATCTGGAGAACATTTGGTTTGCTGTGCCCAATCATCTGGTTAAACATGTTTCCAGACTCCATTAAGAGGAATCCCAGCTGGCAGATGGAAAGGAATGTCCTTCATTTTGCAGGTGGGTTCCAGGTTAGAGCAGAGCTCGCTGCTGATCCTCCCACAGTCAAACCTGAGCCATGCAAAGCTCTGCCTGTGTGGGTTTGGATGAGTAAATATTCCATTGCCAGGTTAAAAGAGGAATGTTTCTATTAAAACATTCTTTATTGGTTTGGTGTTTTTTTTCCATTCTTCTACCATTTTGTGGGGTTTTAAATCTGATTTCATCTGCACATACACAAGGAGTTCAGAATAGTATCGTTTCACCTGATAAGTGAAAAGGCAATTTTTACAAGCACAACTTACTGCTAATAACAAAGCAAGTATTTCTCTGTGGCACAAACAGCAAAATTGCACTAAAATGCTGCTTTGAAGACTCTTGCCTTCAGCTGCAGCCAGTGTGCCTGGCACACACAGCTGGATACACATCCTGGAAGAAGGATGGGAGACTTGTGTTCTGTTGGTTACAGCTCAAAGACAACCTTTAATCATCAGCAGCCAACACTGTCTTTCAAAGTGCATCTTGGTTCTCAGGCTGGAGGAGGAGAAGGATGGAGAGGACCTTCCCTGCTGACTGCCCCAAACTTGGAGTTTAGCATCATCATCATCATCATCATCATCCTGTGGCTTTGGGCTCATTGTCTGGACTAGGCTGAGCTGGCTGTGGAATATGGGACGTGCCAGAGTGAATCAGTGTTCAACCTCAACCTGCAGTGCTGCTTTCCCGTGGAACACGGAGTGCCCTCCAGCAGCAGTGCCCTGTGTGCCCACCGAGGCGGGTTGGAGAGGATGCCACACTGACAGGCTGTCAGGGCACTGCTGGAGTGGGACTGGCAAGGTGTGTGATGGTGTGACAGGTCTGAGGACAGGCAGGACCCAGGTGAAACCAGCGCAGGGCAGAACCAGGTGGCACAGGTAGGACGTTGTTGGTGGGTTTGTCCTCCTTGGCTCCTCCAACAGCTCAGCAAAGGTGAGTTGTGTTTGGGGAGATGTTTGTTCTTCACTTGGTCATTCTGCTCTTACTCCAAGCCCCTCCCAGGATTCAAGAGTGGAAAGTCCTCCAAGCAACTCCCAGATAACAATTCCGTGGCTGTCTCGTTAATGCCTCCGTAATTAGCATTTGTTCTTACAGATGGAATAACTCCCTGTAATCCAGACATAAATATTCCATTTTAAATGGGCCCCTGACTTGCAGTGGTGAGTGGTGTAAACTTTAATTACATTTCAGAAGTGCCTTTCCCTCATAATCCCATACTTTTTATTAGACACAAAATAACATTTCTGCTCGTTCTGGATAGATTTTTTCTTTGCTTTTTTTTTCCTGTTTAAATACAAAATAATTTGTGAAGTACAGGCAAGCCTGTTGACTTAGACAAATTAAACTGGGGCAGAGTAATTCATGCACAGGGTTTAATTTTTTCCCTACTTCTCTGTTCAGATATAATCATTTCCTGAATCAAAATCTGAAGCTTCATAGTGCTATGACCTATTAATAAAAAATTACTAGTTTAATATGAAAGCTGTTATTTAACATAGTGCAAAACTTAATCTCAGTCCTTATTTCAAGTTCATGTTGTTGAGCTTCAGTAATTCAAGGAAAAATACATATAATTTAATGTGATGTTGTTCTCTGCTGATGGAATGCACAGACTTTGCTTTCCAACCAGGATTTACCCACTGATCTCACTTTTCCATGGAGGAAACCTAAGCCTAGAGCTGAGGAAATGCAGAAATGGGGCTGACACTCTAATTCTGAAGGTGCATCACTGTGAGTAGAAATGTCCCCTTAAATTTTGGCTCCTGGAGTTTATACAGGGGGGTTGGAGAGACAGGACAAAGGTCAGTGGCTTCAAACTGAAAAGCAGAAGAGTTAAATGGGATGTTGGGAAGGAATTCCTGGCTGGGAGGGTGGGCAGGCCCTGGCACAGGTGCCCAGAGAAGCTGCTCCATCCCTGGAAGTGTCCAAGGCCAGGTTGGAGCCACCTGGGCTATGGAAGGTGTCCCTGCCCATGACAGGGGGTGGAATGAGAGGAGCTTTGAGGTCCCAACCCAACCCAACCCAACCCAACCCAACCCATTCTATTCCTCACTGAGCTAAAAGTTGAGATAGTCTGAAATCAAAAATAAAGAGTTCATGTTTAAAGCAAAATTTCTCTCATTCTCAAAATAAACCCAACAGCTTTAACAAGTTGTATTTTTGGTGTTTCCAGCTGACAGATCCTTTTTCTCCCTATCTATTTATTATTATCTTTCTACCCTGCCTGTCACGACAGTACCTGAAGTTCTGTGATCCGCAGGTTTTGGTGACATTATTGACTTCCAAAAGTTCCTCTCTCCTTCACATCACATTGTGTTCAACTCCCAAGAGAAGTTCATGGTTGTATTACGAACATCTGATCCAATTTATTTCAAGAACAAGCAAGATATGGGTTGGAAAGAAAGTTTCTCCTGCTCTCTCTTTAGGAATTACCTACAGGTGTTAAAACTCCAAGCCTAAATATTTGTCAGAATTAGGCTGATGGGGTTTGATGCCTTCCTGAAGGAATAACATGAGAAATATGCCCAGAATAACAAGATGTGATAAGCCAGGAGGTGAAATTTTCCTGATAATTTCTCTTAATTAGCTGTTGGGGGGCTTTTTACTCTGGGCTATTGGTTATATTGGCAGCACAAATATCCGCTTGTCATAGTTGGGATGTATCCAACAGCCTAGTGAGTCTTTTCCATCTATTTCTCCTCATCTCCACAGACCCTGCAAGGTATAATTAATTTGTATTTTGTACCCCAAAGAGGAAAAGTTGAGTGTTCATCAACTTGGCTGAATTATTATCAGGGCTCTTATTGATGTTTATTTGAACCCCCACGATAAACAAACCTGTTTTCTTTGCCCTTCATTTCCTTCTGGAATGCAATAAATCAAATTCAGCCACTAATCATTTTACATCCACCTGATATTATGATAATTCAGACCAGTAAAGGGCCTGATCTTGATGCTCCTGGAGGTTGATTTCAACTGCAGTAATAAAACACAAACACAGGGCCCAGGAACTGGCTGGGGTTTAAAAGCAAATCTCAAATCTCAGTTCCAGCTGCTGTACTTTGAAGTTGTCTGTGATGCAGAATGTCTGCACAGGGCAGGAGAAGCTGCACAACCCTTAGTCCAGCTCATAAATATATTTTCCAGTTGGAAAAGATCACCAAGTCCAACCCTTAGCCCTGCACAGGACCATTTGGTGGTGGCTTGGGAGCCTGAACTTCTGCTCCTTATCTGGGACTTTCAACTTGGTGCTCAGTGGCAGAGCAAAAAGCCCATTGCCAGGAGCTCCTGCCCTAATTGTCTGCGTTATTTTACAATTTCTAGGAAGTTTGGAAGTAATTTTAATGTTACAGGAGTTGAAAGGGTGCCTTTCTCCCAAATACTGAATATTAGTACAATTTTCATCTGGAGATTGTTATTCATTTTATTCTCTTCTAATCTATTTTCTTTTCAGGTTCTAAACTGAGCTGTCAAAAAGTCAGGGTTTGGTGTCAAGGGATTGTGCAGAGAGAAAGGGAAAAAAAGTCACATTTCTCTGTTCTTTTATGTCCTTAATTTACCAGGAGAACTCAGCCTGACCCAGGACTCCAACAGGGAGAAAACACACCTTTGGAACAGCCCATGGAAAGAAAGCAAATAGTAAACAGCAATTAAATGGGATATTCTGATGGATTAGCACGTGCATAAAGAAGGCTGAAATTATATAGATCATCCCTGATGTTCAATGAGAAACGTTAATTAAGTGCTGGGGAGCAGGGCAAGGCCAGGAAGGGGAAACGTGAACCGACCATTGTCCTCAGGGCACTGCAGCTTCCCAGAGCCTCTGGGCAGGGAATCAGGGATTCATGTAGGGAATCAGGGATCTGGGTAGGGAATGAGGGATCTGGGTAGGGAATCAGGGATTCATGTAGGGAATCAGGGATTCATGTAAGGAATCAGGGATCTGGGTAGGGAATCAGGGATTCATGTAGGGAATCAGGGATCTGTGTGGGGAATCAGGGATCTGTGTGGGGAATCAGGAATCTGGGTAGGGAATGAAGGATCTGGGTAGAGAATCAGGGATCTGTGTGGGGAATGAGGGATCTGGGTAGGGAATGAGGGATCTGTGTGGGGAATCATGGATCTGGGTAGGGAATCAGGGATCTGTGTGGGGAATCATAGGTCTGGGTAGGGAATGAGGGATCTGGGTAGGGAATGAGGGATCTGCGTAGGGAATGATGGATTTGGGAGGGAATCAGGGATCTATGCAGGGAATCCTGGATCTGTGTGGGGAATAAGGGATCTGTGTGGAGAATTATGGATCTGTGTAGGGAATCAGGGATCTGGGTAGGGAATCAGGGATCTCTGTAGGGAATCAAGGATCTGCATAGGGAATCAGGGATCTGGGTAGAGAATGGGGGATGTGTGTAGGGAATCAGGGACCTGTGTGCAGAATGAGGGATCTATGTAGGGAATCAGGGATCTGTGTAGGGAATGAGGGATCTGTGTAAGGAATCCTGGATCTGTGTGGGGAATCCTGGATCTGTGTGGGGAATCATGGATCTATGTAGGGAGTCAGGGATCTGTGTAAGGCATCAGGGATCTGTGTGGGGAATCAGGGATTCCACTGGAATGCCCAGCTCCTGTTGTGTCTTCATTTCTCCTCCTTTAGTTTCTCTCCCTGGAAATCTGCACATCTTGCCAAAGTGAACGTGATGCTGCAACACCCTGTACCCCCCCATGTCAGGGCAAATCTATGGGCAAATTGATTAAATCCAGGGAAACATTCCCATTCCTCTGAGGCAGATGATGCCCAGCACAGGGAGATAAGGCAGCTCCATTCTCTTCCTTAAGAACTACCTGGAAATGCTGTTTTCTTCTGATTTCTGACCTTCTTGCCCTTTCCCAGTCACGTTTGTAAGAGGCAGAGCCTTCATGTCCCTAAATCTTGGGAAAATTCCCCTTAAAGGGGTCTCTGAAGTCACAGCCCTGGTGTTTACTTCCCCCAATGAAATATGGTATTTATTTACTTCCTCTTCTGAACCCCAGGCAACTTTGCTGTTGGTTGCAATTAATAATGCTTGGCATATTTTGCTGCCCATTTTATTGTATATATTTATAGCACATAATTAAATCCAACCTCACATTAGGAATACATATCTATTAAATCCCCAAGTCATGGTTCTTTTCTTTTTTTTTTTCTTTTTTTTTTTCCCCTTCTCACATGCATTTAGTAAAAGAAACATTTCCAAAACTCCCATCTGTTCTGTATGTAAATCCAGTTAATTATACACTGATTGACAAAGCTATAAAAGGACATTTTTGGGAGCTGGGAGGTTTAGAGGCTGCACTAAAAATTACCATGTGTAGGCATCCTGCAGTTTTCCCATGGAAACTCTGAGTAGGAGTCAGGGAGACACAAATAATACAACCAAACGTGCTCTGACTGTCACCCATGGGGTGTCATCGAGGGTTTGGGGCTGTTTGTGTGTATTTACCCAGCCTGGAGTAAATGTGGATGTGGGGAGGGATCAGTAACTCAGAAATAAGGACACGCCTTCAGCAGGAGCAGAGATCACTCTTGGAGATCTGAATCAGCAGGTTGGAATTCTCCTGTGGAATGGAAGCTGGAGGAATCCCAGGGAGCTGGGGATGGGCACACAGAATCCTGGGATCACTGAGGCTGGCAAAGCCCTCCCAGCCCATGGAGCCCACCCTGTGTCCAATGCCCACCTTGGCAAAGCCCTCCCAGCCCATGGAGCCCACCCTGTGCCCGATGCCCACCTTGGCAAAGCCCTC
>JAWWLY010000449.1:0-11217 GCA_035041215.1 Gymnopithys bicolor | reverse complement strand
AGAAAGAAAGAAAGAAAGAAAGAAAGAAAGAAAGAAAGAAAGAAAGAAAGAAAGAAAGAAAGAAAGAAAGAAAGCACTATTGCAAAAAATATAAGATTTTGTGATGGCTTTGACAATTTATGTCAGTATCCTCAACCAGTGTAACCCACTGCTAGGGAGGTCAGTTAACTGATAATAACAAGTTCTTATTTTCGTGTTCTAAAGACTGGTTTAAAACACATTAAAAATTAAGAAAAAGTTCTTTTTCTTTCAGGTGGGAGATGGAAGAAGATGCAGATCTTGAAGATGAGGAGAAAGTTATGGTGGAACACTTAAAAAGTGTTTATTTGACACAGAGCACTCCTATCTCAGAGAATAAAGAAGGGCAATTACCTTGACAGATTTTGGGTAGCACCTTTTTTCTGAATTCAACATGATTAACTTAATGGCTTAGTTATAACTGACAGGACTAGAAAGCTCAGCAATATGAATCTTGATTAGGAGTTTTAAACTAAAGTGTTCCCGTGTTACTGTCCAGTAACTTCATCCAGGCAGCAATTGTTCATGCATGCATAAGGTGAGCAATATATGAAAATGTCAGTGTCCCAAAACAAGGAGGGTGTATCTCAATACTGTGGAGACATAAACCTGAATGGCAAACCAAGAATTATTTTAAAACCTATAAAACTCACTCTGAAAATAATGCAACTTTAGACATATGCTAAGCAAATACTCCTGCCTTCTATCCACCACTCGAGTTGGAGTCAGCCTGCCCTCAGTTAGTGTTGCTCAAGGACCTTTTCTCTCCTTTGCTGCTTGTTTATTAAATCAATTAAAATACAAGAAAGGGACAGGTTTAGACCATGAATCTGCAGTCCTCTGTGCATTGCTCCAGGATGATTATGCTTGGCCATCATTCTCAATCAAAAATGCCCTCACAGATCCTAATTTTACATCTAGTGTATGTTATGGCTTTAAAAGACACATTATAGATAAACTAGAAGTTTTAGGAAGCATCTTTTTATTTTAAAAGAATTATTGTCATGCAGTTCTCAGAGGACTATCTTAACAGTGAACTGACAAAATTATAAATAATATCTATTTGTGATAAATACAACAAAATTTCATTTTCAAAATAATCCTTGTTTGATATTCAAATTTTTTGGAATATTAAGTATTTTTCTTGCACATTTGTTAAAACTGTCAGTGTGACAATAATTTTTATATAGAACTTGTATTTAGTATTTCTTAAGCTCTACAGAAACCATCCATAATTTTTCTGTTTATTTCTTGCACGAAGTCAAATGGAACTATTTTCTCTGCCTGATAAAAGACTAAAGCTAAAACTGCCATCTGTGCAGCAACCATTCCTGTTCCCAGCACATTTTCACACAGATGCAATTACGGACATAACTTAAGCCACTTAAATAGGAGGAAGGCATCTTTTCAAGCTCTCCAGGAATGGTGACTCCACCACCATTACACAGTTTCTGCAGTATATTGACCCAAGCTTAAACAGACAGCAGCCAACAGCCAAAGTGTCTACACTGCCTTGACTCATATCCATAATCTATCTAGAAAGGAGGCAAAGAACAGGATTGTATTCAACAGGTTTGATCTTTTGCAGTTACTAAGTCAAATAGACAGCCATATCTACCATGCCAGACTCAGGTTTCAAACTTCATCGATGGTGGAAGTTTTCTGCAAAAGAACATAACTTTTGCTTTTTAGGACAATCTTTTGACAAAATAATCTCATTTCAGTTCTCCCAGTAAATAAATACATTGATTAAAATTACTTTTGTAAAACAAGTGCTCAGTCATTAGAAAGCACCTGATGAATGATTAGCAATGCACCCAAGAGTGTTCCTTGCAATCAATAACAGTTAATGACATAATTATGTATATTCTATCACTAGATTAATTCACTAGAGGATGGAAATGTGGTTATACAATCAACTTTGGTAAATTTTTAATTGCCTGATATTCAACTATTTTATTCTTTTGTCACGGAATTTGTGTTTTTGATGTAAAAATCTAATAACTTTTGAGTATTTGGACTCCATAAAAAATAGGATCACGTAGTTGTTTATGGGTGAGATGATTCTGTTTTGTTTTCCACTTCAATACTGTCTTTCAGGCATCCTTGACAAAAACTTACTAGTTAATTTATGTTTGCTGTAATTTAGACTGTGACTATTGCTGCCATTCATTTATACACGGATAAATAATTAATCTTCCAGACTAACTGTTACACAGACTTGGAGCAGTGTGTAGGGTCTATATGGACAATAATTTCAGGTTTAGGATCTGAACACTTCTGCTCCTAATGTTGTACATTAATTCTATAGTATCTATGTTCTTCCATTGTTCTGTGCTACCTCTGTTACCTGGAATAGTGGGAGCTATGCTGCTAGTGAGTTATGTTTTTTCATACATTGATGTATTTTTTCAGGTATTATTTTCTTTGATTTCTCTGAACTTTTAATTTACACTTGGAAATCTATAGCACATCTGTTTTCACAACCTACAAATACCTAAATACTTACCTGGAAAGCCTATGCCTTCTTAAACCTGATACTGAATCATAGAGAAGCAAGAATTCAATAAATGTAAAATTCAAACCAACCACCTGCAAGGTTGTCATTCAAGAAATGCAGTAGCTGTTTTCACTTAGATTTTCACCTCTCTATAAAATTCAGAAAATTCATGTTTCAGGAGTTGTTTGCTAATGTACAGGACACTTTATTGGTATGTAAATATATATATTTTATATAATAAACATGTCTTAAATGAATTTTTATTATGTAGATTAAGATTATGCTTTCCCTCTAGATAATAGAACAAATACTGGGGAGGTAAGCAGTTGAAATGGCGGGTGGTTTCTGTTCTGGCGTATGACTAGCAAACATTACTTCCTCTAGTAAGCCAGATGTGGTGTTGAGAAAGAAATTATGTTGGCAGGAATCCTACCTGTAGGGATGGATTAAATTCAGGAAATGGATGGATGAACAAGTGCTATGATGACTTTTTTCAGAGACAAGTGGATTAAGCCTCTTCAAACAGCAACAGTTTCTATTCCAGTTAAGGCTCCCAAATTTCACACACACCTTCCACTTTATGAATGAACAAACAGATAGAGGTTGTTGCATTAATGCAATGCAAATGTATAAATGTTAATCACCTAGCCTCCTCTACAGTTAAAAAATGAACCAGAACATGGCAGGCTCTTTTTATAAGGACCAGCTGTGCAGGATCCTTATCATTACTGACTGTACCTCCACCAGACTTTGGTATCAGCACACAGTTATGTCCACCAAAAGGTGCACTTAACTACATAACAGAAAAGGAGGTACAAACTGTTTAGGTAACAGTTGTACTTTTTTTTACCATTATGGAATACCCTGAAGCAGTCATCTACTCTAACATTCATAATTTGTTCAAAGATCATTGTGGAGGTGAGGGATTGATAGTTTGGAATGGAAAAATTGTAGGTATGCTAAGTACTTTCTTGCAAAAATAAATCATGTAATTGTGGGTGAGGATGGATATGAATCATGGAAGAAGTGCATTGAACCCTGTCTTTCCCTACCCTTTCCACTCCCAATGAGTAACAGAAAAACGACGGGTGCCTGCCTGTCATGAGACAAGAAGGACTCACAAAAAATTGAAAAACCTGATAAAACAGCATGGCCATCCTGTTGATGTGGCCTCTTTCAAAGCTGTGGCCTGATGGTTGGAAAGGAACTGAAAATCTGTCTCTGAAAACTTAATTCTTCAAGACTGGGATGATATTGGTGCCATTTTGTGGATATCCCTCTCAAAGGGGAACCAAGAAGCCACACAGGGAGTTGTGGCTTGGAGGTTAATCCTTAGACTTCTGTAATTACAATGAAATTTAATCTCCTAAATTTTCCACAAGATTGTGACTCTGAAGTCACATTTTGGAGCAAGACACATAATGATTGGGCTGGTACCATCATCCTGGCAGTAGGAACCGCTCATGCCCTAGCCATGTGGAACCAATTAAGCTGCTGGCTGGCTAAGGAAGTCCATGCTACCAGTTCAGCCTCAGTAGGCCTTCTGGAAGATAATCAGATGCTAGAAAAGGCCACACTGCAGAACAGAGCAGCAATAGATTTTCTGTTACTGGCTTGGGGGCACGGCTGCCAGGATTTTGAGGGCCTCTGCTGCCTTAATTTTTCAGTTCATTTGCAATCAATTCATTTCAGCATTGATGCCCTACAAAGCCTGGTAGATCAATAAAAAATTAGCAACAATAATGGGGTTGATGAATGTTTAATTGGCTAGATTGACTATACATTGGTACAGGTTTTAAGAAAATAGTTATGTTTGGTTTATTTGTGTTTCTATGCCTATCATTATGTATACCCTCTGTTCTTATATGTTTTCAAAGCATGATTAACCAATCCTTTTCCCAAGTGTATTTGACCTTGGAAAAAGGGAGAGATGTGGGCAAGGATGGATATGAATCATGGAAGAAGAGCATTGAACCTGACACCCTCGGCTCAAGAGAGACCATTGTTTAAAGAGACTGTTCTGGTTTTGTTGCTTCTTGGGTTTTCAGTGGTTATTATAGGTTGCTTGTTACATTAAATGTTTTCTTATGGAATGTTCAAGAAAGTTTCCCCTATCCCTCATGGCTGAACCCTCATACCCTCATTGGTTGTTGCATATTCTACCCCTGGTACTCCCCTGCTTTTCTAATGGTCACTCCCAAGCCTATATAAGGCAGAGCGCACCTCAATAAACTGCCAATTCCACCTTGTCCTTCTTGGATTTCCGAAGTGTGTCTTTCTTTCCCATGCGTTTGGGCCACATGTAATCATATATTGAGATGCACTATTTCAAAACTCAAAGTACAATTAAATTGTTTGCACATGTAACAGCAGTGAAATAACTTCACAAGGTTTGGTTTATGTTGTAAACCCATATATCTACAAAGTAAATAATAGAGCACAGACCATTAAGTTCTGTCGATAGTATTGCTTTCAAATTTTGTTTCATTCCACCAAAACTTTTCATTTCAGTCTGGCATTTTTTGAACAACTATATGCAGTACTAAAGAATTACAAGTGGTAGCTTGAAATGTAGATCATATATACTTAATCTTTACAACAAATGCAAAAGCAGTAAGTGAAAAACAAAGGCATAAACTCTTGAGAACTACAATGAAGCATAAGAGTGAATGTCACAGCAGATTTATGTATCTTCAAGTTTCAGCAAAAAGTGCTGAATATGAATTAGAGAATACTTGTGTATCATGCTTTTGGCACGGTAGCAGGAACTAAAATAAATTATCCAGGAATGACATATAAGAAATGGATTCAGGAGGTAAATAACAAGGCATATAAAATTTTTGAATTGCAGAAAAATATTTCAAGCCAAAAGAGAGGTTTTCCAGCCCTGCAAGAGCACTCAAGAACAATTTTGTTTTTCATAAGTTTCAATATTTTACTTTTTTTCCTTGTTTGTAATTTAAGGAAAAGTGTTTCTCAAAAGTCATCATCTTTTTCAGGAAAGCTAATGTGTTTTTATTTCTCATGAAATGCATTATCTGTATTTATGCACTATAAATGGTACACAAAAAGCCTATCTCATCAATGTCAAGCCAAAAGAGCAAACGAAAAGAAACTGCAAAGGAAATTCTAAAGAGAATGTTTTTTCTCCATTCTTTTTTCTTTTAGTCTTAGCCTCAGATGGAACTTTTTTGTCCAAAAAGACAGAGAATAATTTTTGCAAAGAATCACACATCCTAAAGGTTGCTATTCTAGTTGCAACTGATTGATGGCAAGACTGCCTTTTTTCCCCCTCTTTTTTAAAACTAATCTCTCGAAATAGCAGGTAGCTTAACAGGAACAAGAAAACCAACAAAAATTAAGAGTAAAAAAATTTGTTTTCCAGATATGGTTTTGACAAAAGCTTACTTGAAATTGCTCAGTAAGGAGACCTATATTGTGCAAACGTGTTGCTCATCTTTAGTATCTTGTGATTTTCATAAAGTAGGTGACATGAGATGCTCAGTAGGATACAGCAAAAGGATAAGGCAATTTTTCATATGATTCTTCTCTGGCCTGATATCCTTTGCATCCTTTCATCATGGAAAAGTATTCCTAAACTGTACCACATCCTTCAATTTCAGGAGGCAGAGCAAAGGTCAAGTAGAATAAAAAGACCGCATTTATTGCAAATATAAATCCAACCCGTGTAAACCAAAACTAACCAGTATCAGTACACTGAGCTCCGTTGTGAGCTGTTTGCCAGGTTTAGTGTGTCCTTTACCAGCAGCAATCTGACTGAGAACTAAATATTTAGTAACTCACAGTGCCAGGTGCTGACAGCAGAAACATCAGTATTTCTGAAGAAAGCGCCATAGTGTTTGTTATAGTTTAGAAATCGTCCATAGAATTTTTTTCTCTCCTTTACGAAGGGGGAGGTTTGGGAGCTAGGGTCCTGCCCCTCCCCTAGTTACCCTTGGAGCCAGCTAACAAAGGATGTATAACGGCTCTGAATTCCAGTTTGATCGCTGGAGAGGATTTCGGGGAGGTGGGGTGGGGCGGGGAGTGGAGAGATTTTTTTTTTCCAGCTTTTTGCTTCACCTTTTCTTTGGCGGCTGCTGTGAGTGGGAGCCACCATTTTGCTGGGCTGGTGGAAGCATCTCGGAGAGACCTTCTTTGGCTTGCCCCCCTACCTCCGACCCCACCCCCCAGCCCAACTCTGGGCACCCTGTGCTTCAGAGACAGAGAGTCACTGCTACCCTGGATTTGCTATAGACTTCCCGAGGGCCAACTTCAGCTGCAGAGAAGTGGCTAAAAACCAACCCCCCACATCCCCAGTGCTTTTTTTTTCTTCGAACAAAGGATAAGCAGGGAGTCTCTACACTGCCCACAGGAAAGGTTTCATCCCATCCCTTGTGGCTGTCATGTGAGTTATCAGAGGAGCCAACATCTCTTCCTACCCTTTGTCTTTGCTTCGCCAGAAACCGGGGAGTGACCCTTGAAACCACGGCCTTCTGAGGCGCCGCATCGCCCCCTGCTGTCCATAAATAGAACTGCACAGAGAGGGGCAGAGAGAATAATTAATTGTTCAAAGGTTTTGGTTATGGTCTGTTCTGGGTTTGGGTTTATATATATATATATATGTATATATGTATGTGTGTGTGTATATATAGATATATGCAGCAGTTAAGAACTGCTGTCATTTTTCTATACATTTTCTGATTAAAGTATGTTATTTTTAAAGGTTGTAGTGCTTTATGGAAAGAGGCCTCCTGCCTAGTCTAAATAGACATCTTAGTTTTCTTCTAAACTAAGATAGTGTTCTACCAGCACTGAACTACAGGAGGATTTAACAGCTGTTTATAAAAGTTGTATTGCAGGATAGCCTTTAAAATCAGACATCCTACTTGCCATAATCATCTACTAGCTGCTTCTAAAATCCTGCCCACCTTTTCTGTGTCATCTGCAGGAGATAAAGTTTTCATTGTGAGCAGGTGGTATAAGAAAAAAAAAATAGAAAAGACAAGGTGCTTTCTTCTCTTATTGTGTGTTTTGTGTTACCAGTGATAATGTTTAGCTGCAGGATTGTATTTAATTGATGACCAAAAACCCCCAAAGAAACCACCCCAAAACACATGTTACAGAGACAAGCATACCAAACTTAAGTTTCAATACAGCAGTGTATCCCACTCCCATGACAGACAGAAACAACAGAAAACTACTAACCAGAAACACAACAACCTAAACCACAAATCTAGAACCCCATTCGGTAACACAGAGCAACAGAATGACCTGCACACCACCTCCTCTGTAACACAAAGCAAAAGGAAAGAATATAGGTGTTTCCTATTAACACACATGTTCAAAAGGAACTGCACACTGTAAAGGAACACAACAACTAATATAAAGGTATATACCTAGGAAGTTTTGAAGTGTAAGGCAAGTTATTGTTATTAGTATTAAAGTAACAAAACATGGTTAGTAAATAAGGTGCCTATAGAGTAAGGATCAAAGTAGCTGTAAAGTAGAAGTAATGTATAAAGTAATAGGTGTTGTAAGAGAGTAAAGTATAAGATATAAAATATAAAGTATAGAGAGCACATAGTTTTCTCACCCCTGCATTGTCTGAAGAGGTGGGAGGAGACAGGGCAGCTGCTCTCAGCTACCCTCACAGAAATGAATGGCATTTCTCCCCCTTGTTTTTGCTCATGCCCAATTGCTTTTATACATTTTTTTTTCTTTTAGTGGTTTGGGTGACTCTAGTCAATAATTGGTTTTGGAGTGATAGACAGCACAGGCCTGAAGGGCTCCCTGTATTCGTAGAAGATATCGCAAAGAACGGCCATGTCATCTCCACAACACTCCATCCTTTGCTAATCTTATCAGTCTGGTTTTAGCACTTTTGGAAAGCCACTGGGATGTCTTTGTCCTCTGACAATAGTACTGGGAGCATCCCTCCAGGGGGCTGAGGTGTTTCCCTCAACTCATCAAGACCTTATCCGGGCTATCACCACAAAGTTACTGTAAGAACTGTCTTCAGACTGTGACCACTTGTCATTGACATGACAAATATTTGGCTCTCTTGGTATGCTTCCCTTAGATATGATGATTAAGTCTTAACTTCTCCCATCTTTGATATGGTTTGAGTTAGATTTTTTTACTCTAAATTACAAAAAAAAATTTAATACTGACAGTACTGAAAGCTGCATTCTATGTCACATAGACTGTAACCCTCAGTGAGAACAGCTTTTCTCATCTCTATTATACAGACAGACACTGGCAAAGCTACTCGCCTAGGTCGGTGCCATCTTCATCAGCTGGCTGGCTTGCCTGTCTCACATTCCCAGAGCATCCCAGAACCCTTCCTTACAGGGTATTATTAGTTTAGTGGCTTTCTTGAAAATCTCTGGGTCTTGTTTCTAAGTTTGATTTTTTCCTCTATGCTGTTTTCAGGGCAGTGTCTCCACTATTTCACATGAATGGCAGTTTACAATTTTTCTGTTTAAAACTCCTCCTTTTTCAAATTCAAATTTCTAATTGTTTCATGGGAAAGGAACACAGTCTCTGGCCTTTGTTTTATTATTTATATTTTGAGAAGAAAGATAGCAAAGGCATGATAACTGAAAGGACTGTAGCCATCAAGTCCGGGTGAACAAATGATAGCTGTTTAGGTGATACTAGAAAAATATGTCCTGGCCACGCTCCCTCCTGGCTTCTTGTGCACCTCCTTGTTGGCAAAGTAAGAGAAGTTGCAAAGTCCTGGACCTAGGGTAAGCACTACTGAGCAATAACTAAAACACCATCGTGTTAGCCACATTGTTCTCACACTACATCCAAAACACAGTACTGAACCAGCTTCTAAGACACGCCAAAATGAGGCCATCACATTTTCTATTCATATCTGCTTACTATAGAGTAACTGAGCATGCATTCCAAGGGGAGTCATGACAACTGAATGAGTTGGTTCAAGCCAGCTTATTTAGAAAGAATTTAGGCAAGAAGGATGTTTTATTTATGCAGTTTTAACCTTGTCATATTCCCTTGTGGTCGTTTTGGACAACTACTGGAGAACTAGAACTCCAAATAAGTCACTCTCCTTTTGATTTTTTCCTTCTCTCACTACCTCCAGTAACGGAGGGGCAATATGAAGTATAACCAAAAATAGCAGTTTACTGAAGGAAATAACTGTAACTGCAAAGAGACAGAGGAAAATGGCTTAAACCAATAAACACAAAAAGTGTTACCCAATCCCACTCCAACTAGGACAAATATGGCAGAGGTATTTCCTCCCCCCTCCCCCCAGTTACCTGGTCAGGAAAGAGAAACCAAGAAACCCTGTCTGAGGGAGAACAGCAAAACAGTAGCAGATTACATGCTCTTACTTAGTCTGTGGCAGGGCAGCAAACAGCAACAGTAACTGCAAAACCTAATGGTCCCAGTCCACAACAGCCCCAAGCAAAAAGTGGTTACCGATAAAAGAAATCTGGAGCAGCTTGAGGCAGAGAGCCATTGTGAACCCTCTGAAATGGCTACAGCTGGAGTGACCCCTCCCCCCTCTTGGTGGCAATGACAGCGACAGTGACAGCAGCAGTGGCAGCCCACTCATTCCAGGCCCTGCACTTTGGCCACAACCACCCCATGCAGCACTACTGGCTGGCCAGGCAGAAAGCGACCTGCGGGTACTGGTTGACAGCAGCTGAACATGAGCCAGCAGTACACCCAGGTGGCCAGAACCAATCACATCTTAGCCTGTACCAGGAATAAATAGCGTGGCCAGCAGGACCAGAGAGGTGTACAGGTGAGGACCTGTACTCAGCGCTGGTGAGGCTGCACCTTGAGTACTGTGTGCAGTTCCATGCCCCTCAGTTTAGGAAGGATGTTGAGTTCCTGGAGTGTGTTGAAAGAAGGGAAAAGAGGCTGCTGAAAGGTCTGAAGCACAAGTCCTATGAGGAGCGGCTGAGGAACCTGGGGTTCTTTAGCCTGGACAGGAGGAAGCTCAGGGGAGACTCTATCGCTCTCTACAACTACCTGAAAGGAGGCTGTAGCCAGGTGGGTGTTGATCTCTTCTCCCAGGCAACCAGCAGTAGGACAAGAGGGCACAGTCTCAAGCTGTGCCAGGGGAGGTTTAGGTTGGACATTAGAAAGAAGCTCTACACAGAAAGGGTGACTGGAGATTGGAGGTGGCCCAGGAAGGTGGTGGGTCACCATCCCTCAAGCTTTTAAGATTGGATGAGGCTCTTAGTGCCATAGTCTAGTTGACAAGGTGATGTTAAGTCACAGGTTGGACTTAATGATCTCAGAGGTCTTTTCCAACCTAGCTGTTCTGTGATTTGAAATCTCTGATTCCCTTCTGCAATTCAGCCAAGGAAAAAGCAGTTCTGCCTTCTGTGTTTAAAGAGACAGTCCATCAAAAATGACAAAGTAGGACAGATACATAATTTGTCACAACCACTTAATGCTAAACTCTGCCTCATTTCCATCTAACTAGGACATCCCTCACTTCCTTTACAGTCTCAGAGGCTCTGCTGGTTTAAAGGTGAACCAGCAGGGGAAATGAACTCACCACAAGAGAGATTATAAATCAGAGGCTAAAGTTTAATAATAATAATATTACAATAAATACACTTACACAAAGGGAAAATTGCTTTCAACTCACAAAACCCAGCAGTATAACCCAGTGTCCTGGGGCACAAACCCAAAGGGGTTTGTTGACCCTTGTG
>JAWWLY010000448.1:0-11223 GCA_035041215.1 Gymnopithys bicolor | reverse complement strand
GCCATGATCTGGTAAAGGGACTGGAGTTGGACCAAGGGTTGGACTTGATGATCTCGGAGGTCTTTTCTAACCCAATCGATTCTGTGATTCTGTGATTCTATGAAAAAGGTGTAAGAACTATAACTTATGAAAAAAGCCACGAGGTGAGCACCCCATAAGCTGGTGGGCCAGATGAAAACTCACCTCCCAGCTCTTTATTTAATAACCAAGTGTCTGCTGTACCTCAAGATTTCCCAGACATCTCCCCTCACAACTGTGCTCCAAAACCTGCCCATGGAAAGCTGCTCTGCAGAAAGGTAAAAGCCAACTCAACTCCACAACCTGTTTGTGCTGGTGCAGCAGTATCCAAGAATCCCCCTGCAGCACATTTTTCAGATGTATAGATAGCAAGTGAGCAGTAATATTTTATGAAGGCGTCACATTACGGCCCCCAAAGGGAAGTGAGAAGTGCAAGGCAGCCATTGTGGCTCCAGACTTTAAAGATAACTGTAAAAACCTACAATACAATCACAACCACCAGTGTGATACAAACTAATGCAGAGAACCCCAAGATGTTACAAACTCTGCTTCTTCATGCGGGCTGAGTATATCTCATGTTATGAAGGATGACCCCAAAGTCAGTGGGTGAGGTGGGACCCACTCAGTGGGCTCTGTCAGCAACTGCCACTTCTCTGCTGTGCTTTGGGGACAGGCAGAGAGGCAGGAGAGGAACCTCCCCTTGTTCTGTGCCAATGGGGAACTGAGACAATACACAGGCTGTGCAGAGAAGGTGGGGACACCTCATCCCTGGAAGTGTCCAAGGCCAGGTGGGATGGAGCTCTGAGCAGCCTGGGCTGGTGGGAGGTGTCTCTGCCCAGGGCATGGAGAGCAATGAATTAATCTTTACAGTCCCAACCCAACCCATTCTGTGATTCTATTCCATCTTACAGAAAAACAGGGCATGGGGACAAGGGGTTTGTGCCATAAACTGAGGTGAACAAGCAAGACAAAACAGTTTTTACCCACTGACTTCTAGAGATGTATTAACTGGAAGTAATTAAAGGCCAGGCCCCAAAATTTGACCCAACAATATCTCTGTTGTGCATTACTGATCTGCACAAATTTCTTTTATCTGTAAGGTTGTCCAATATCCACAACAAATTTTGGCTTGTATCACATCAAACATTTTCTCAAGCAACTTCATTAGTGTAAATTCACCCAAATGCATTTGTCATGAAAAACCTTTTCGCAACATAAGAACAGAATTTCTGCTTGAGAAGAAAGTTTTTCAAGTAAATCTACTTTTAAAGTTATCTGCTTGCTAAAGCTCTGTAAAGGAATTTTTTTCCCAAAAGAGCCAATCTTTTTAAGTAATTCATCTCCTTTTTAAGGTAGGTAGAACAGCAGAAGCCCAAGCTGCAAACCCCCTTTCAACTTCAATAAAATTATCATTTAATTACATGTTATGTCACATCTCCTAAGCCAAGGGAATGGGATTTCAATATTGCATTTGTGTATTTTTTGCTACTGTTCTCACAGTCCGACTTCATTCCCCATCATGGCTTTTCCATAATCATAACAAAAATATACAAACTATAATAAGAATGTCCCAAACATTTCACCAAAACATAAGCATAGCTTTAAAAATACCCTCCTCTCATTTAAGAAGGACCACTAATCCCAGATATCAAAGCTTTCCAGGACCAGCTAAGTGGGAAGTTCCCAAAATTTACACGTTAAATCTGTCACACCCCAATGCCAACTATGGAATCAGCACCACATGTTGGACAAGCTCTTGGGCACATGGTGGGATTCTTGGGGTGTCCTGTACAGGCCCAGGAACTGGACTTTGATGATCCCTGGGGGTCCCTCCCATCTCAGGATATTCCAGGATTCTCTATATCCGTAACATACTTGTCCACCAGGAAACTCCAAGCAAGGCTCAATTCCATAATCCCAACACGAGCAGCGTCCCTGAGGGCTCAGCATGGAATACTCAGAGACACCTGACAGACCCCCCACCCCTGCCCCAGGGCAGTGAGGATCAGGAATCAGGCTGGATTTACTGAGCAGCTTTCTGATTCCTCTCAGAGCTCTTGGAGCCTGGGAAGACACAGAGTTCCAAAGCTGCTAAGCCCCTAACGCTGACTGGCAAACAAACATCTCCCAGGAAACTTAAACTGTGCCTGCTCACTGCCCAGCTGTAAATCTACACCAAAAAGTTTGGCATCTGCTTTGCTTTGGGTATGAAGGACCAGTTGCATTATAAGACAGAAATCCTGCTGGTTCAATGAAGAAAAAAAAAAACCAACACAGAATTAAAAAACTAAGGCAAACTTTTTAATAAATCATTCAGCAAAAGAGAATTTACAGCTGGTTCAAGTACTGGGAATTACACATCTCAATGAATGTCCTTTCTAGGAAACATGTTTCACAGTTCTTTGAGTGGTGCAACTGTTCTATTTAAAATATTTATATTTAATTGCTCAGGGAGCCCAAGGGCTGCTCACCCCTTTGCAAGGGCAGCACATCACCAGCTCTCACCAGTCTCTGCATGGGAGCACTGGGGGGTTCTGCACCTCAACTGCCAGATCAGACAGAACCAAGACTTGTAGTGTCCCTACTACAGTCCTTTATATTTTGCAGCTTGAGGGTGACTGCTGCTTAAAAAAATTATTGTGTTCTCTGAAATTCAGGCACATCACTAAAATCATCAGAACAGAAATCTTTTTCCTTTTTTCTCTCTCTCTCTCTCTCTTTTTTTTTTCTTTTTTTTTTTTTTTTTTCGTTGTTTTTTTTTTTTTTTTTTTTCTCCTCAGAGAGCCAGGGGATACAGAGATCCTAAAGATTCCACAGAATTCCTGGAGAAGCCAGCCTGGAAGGATGAGAGCACCTTGCAGAACCACCACCAGAGCAAAGCACTTTCTAAAAAGCTAAATGTTCTACAAAGCTAAACGTAACCTGCAGAACTCTCAGACTACAAAAAAATGCACCTCCAAAGATTTTTCAGAAGATGATGCAGAACAAAAGACACATTGCCCTTCTCTGAGTGACCAGATCTCTCAGGTTATAAAGGCAGACAGAGATACAGACATTGCTTCATAAATTCAGGATGATTCACACACACAGCCAGTCATTCAAGCACTACTTGATCGTGGCAGCTTGTGCCACAAACACTGAAATCCCAGAATACTTTCTCCAGAGCCACTTGGCAAACCATGGCTCATAAACAAGAACTGAACTGAGAATGAGATAATGGACTGGGGGAAAATATTTTGCCCCAGTGACACATAAATGCAAATTAGGAGGAGGAGGAGAGGTTTTTTCTTCATTCCCTGCCAGTGTCTTATCTTGCATCGAACCATTCAGTGGAAGATGGAAGCTGCTCTGCAGCTTGAAAACTGGGATGTTGTTGGTTCAGGAGAAATGGATGGATGGATGGGGGGAGAGGGAGAGAGAGAAAGAGAGAGAGGGAGAGAGGGAGGGAGAGAGGGAGAGAGGGAGAGAGGGAGAGAGATAGATGGATAGAGAGATAGATGGATAGACTTAGCACAAAATTAAAATATTAGCTCTTCTAAGTATGAAACAGCCTAAGAAAAGCCACTCTTCACATTTCAGACCAGCTCCAGGAAAAGGTACATGAATGAAGATGAGAAACCACTGTGCCTCTGTAAACCTCCCCCCAAACTCTCCTGGCAGCAATTGCCACCCAGCTGGAATTTGGGAGCAAGCAGGGTGTGTAATAAGGTTTCAGGAAGAGCACTCCAAACTAATGAACTCATTTTCACTTCACTCAGTGGAATTCAGAAATGCTCAAGGTGACCATTTGTTGTTGAGATGAGATTAATATGAAACCAACCTTTCCATATCAGTGAATAAAAGTTCAATATGTTAATAATAATAAAGCAGTTCATTTTGCTCCTATTTATCCCCCCAGATTAAATTTAATCCATGTTTGTATTAGTTGCATGAGCATCTCAGTGAAACCCAGAACTAGAAAAGAAAATGCTGACCTCTGTGATTGTAAAATAATTTTGAAATTCTCAACAAAATCTGTTTCCAGTAGAAAGAGAAAAAATGTTAATAGTCACGAACATCATAAAAACACAAGTTAGCAATTCCCCAAAATTCCCTTCAGGTTTTGTTGAGCATTTTATACTTTTGTACATTTATAGAACAGCTTAAGATGTTGTAAAATTGGAGCATTCACCTGGCAACATGTACAATGGAAAGTCATACTGAAAAGTGGAAGTTTTACTATTACCAAGAACACTTAAGCATAAAACATCTGTAAGTATCTTTAAATTTATACATAAATTATGAGCGGGTGACTTTGATATGGAAAGCTTTTGCAAGCATCTGTGAACTGTGTACATGGTTTTTTCTATTTAATCTCCTGCACAAAAAGAACAAAAATAAGAAGAGAGAGTCTAGAACAAGAAATACCTAAAGATATTTCCCAGTTTGAATGACAAGCTCAACATGAGAGGCAGTTCAGGCCCATTGATACAGGCCTGTATCTCTGCCACAGGGGGATCTGACCAAAATCCTCCTCCAAGGCTCCAAGGAACCCTCTGCACAATTCTAATGTGTTCATTGAAAGGACATTTCAGCACAGAGAAACAGATTTGAAAATGTGCTGGAAAGATCTGCTGGTTTTACTCCACAACAGAAAACCTCTACTTTGCAAACTAGTGAGTTTGTCTGGGCAAAAATAACCTCTATTAAAACAATGCAAAAATATCCCAACCCGTGACTTGAGATTGAGTTACTCTGGTCATGGCACTAATTCATGGCTCTGGTCAGAGGGTTCTGAATTTCTTCCTGGGGCTCTGCTCCAGCAGTTTGCCTCTAACTCAGAAGAAAACCAACCCCAAACTGTGCTATGTTGCACCTTCAGCAAACTGGGAACACGTTCACACACCAGGTTACATGTTAGAACTGAAAGGCACAACTGCAGCAATTCACTCCCCTCCGACACACCCCAGTTTAACAGGGAAGTTTTTTCCAACACGAACCTTGTGCCTGCACTGTTTAAAAAACAGACACAGAAAATTGTCATATTTGACCCTCCTTATTCTATACTACCAGGAAAGGTGAAAGTGTCACTTCCCCGCTTAGCACGAAAAATCACAGTTTGGACCGTCTGGAAGTCCTGGCTGGAAAAAAACAAACACTGGGGGCTCTTTGGGTGCCACGTATTTCATACCTGTGTTTTTCAGGGAAATAAAAGTAATCTTTGAAAAGCTGTTAGTGTGACAAAGTATCTAAAGAGAGATTAATATTAAAGTCACCATTTGTACCTCTTCAATCACACTCAAGCAAAGCACAGAAATGTGGGTTGTAGGGTTCAAGTAACTATTTCCTCCCACGTGTTATTTTAGCTGTATCCTCCTCCTGGGAACTGTAAGGACAACCCCTTTCCTCTGTCAGCATCAGAAACTCCATTTTGCTGGGGGTAAATTATGGAACTGCTGGAATTGTGTCAATTGTAAACTTCAAACCAGCCAAGATGCTCACTGGAATTTTTGGCAAGAACAGTTGTAGACACTGACTTTTAAAGTTCCTTTGTTGCAGTTTCAAACCAGACTTTTTTATACAGGTCTTGGCAAACATTAGAAGTTCAAATTTACAGTAAATTACAGATGAGCGACACAGAGCTTGAAATTTCTCTGTTTCTAGTTCTAATTAGTTACAGAAGAGGTGCAAACTCCCCAGTCCAGCAGGAAAGTCATCCTCTTTGGGCAAAGAGGAGATTCAGTATTCCAAATCACATCCATTCCCAGGCTGGAGGGTGTATGGGTTGGCTTGGGTGGGGGTTTTTTGGCAGAACTGCCACAACATTCTCCTTTAGCAATGAGATAGCTGTAAAAGAAATTCTAGTCTCCCACTTAAGTTGAGGCTTTGACAAACAGTTACTCCAAAGTTACTCACAGTGGGAAAGAACATCCCTGTGTTATCCCATCCCTCATCTGTGCTGTGAATAGGTGACAGCACTGTGACCATCTGGGCACTCAGCTATTAGAAATAAGATATTCATTCAGACTATCAAAGTCACCTATTCCCTGACAACTCAAGAGAAATAAGGTCACAATATTTATTTGACAAACAGGTGTCCCAGGAAGTGGCACTCTCTTGGAATGCTCTTGTGCTTCCCTGGGTGTTACAGGGATGTCACTGCTGATCCCTGCCCTGGGAGCACAGCCCTTCAGAGCTGCCTGTTCTCACCACACAGTGAGATGGATGATCCAAATTTACTATTCTGGAATTCCTGTTCCTGAGTAATAGCAATGATTTGGATTTCAGAATTAAAATTCCTGGTCTGGTTCATGCTTAACTCAAAGATTTTGAGAACAGCTACTTTCTTTTAGGTTTATTCTCTACATTAACTCAAATGCTTCTCCATTTACTTTATCCAATTTCAAATATTTCCACAGTCTTTCCCTTTTCTCGTGGCTTCCGCCCATCTTTATGATGAAGATCAGCAAAACCAGCAGCCACAATGATCTCACTGCAGAAATGTCAAGGTCTTGTATGTGCTTGAGGTATGACAAACTTGAGGGGTTTTTTGGCCTTTTTAAACATTGTAGGTACCACTCCAGTTCTGCTTGTTTGTTTTCAAGTCAGCTTCTCTCAAACAAAAGCAGTGCAACCCACCACGTTCTTCCTGCAGAAACTGAAATTCCTTTGGGTGCTCTGGGAGGAAATGGTGCAAATATAGAAAGAAAAAGCTGCGTTTTTGTTCAGAAATTACACTGTTACATAAACGGCGAAGGGGGAGGGCACTGAAATGGCACAGGGACTGTGTGGTCTGGTCACCTGCTTTTCACAGGAGCACCAGCACATCTCACCACCCTCTGCTGTGATGTCATCCTGCCCGAGAACCTGTGTCCATCTCCACAGCCCAGAGCCCCAGCCAGGAGAGCCAGTGCCCATCTCCACAGCCCAGAGTCCCAGCCAGGAGAACCTGTGCCCATCCTCACAGCCCAGAGCCCCAGCCAGGACAACCTGTGCCCGTCTCCACAGCCCAGAGCCCCAGCCAGGACAACCTGTGTCCATCTCCACAGCCCAGAGCCCCAGCCAGGAGAACCTGTGTCTATCTCCACAGCCCAGAGCTCCAGCCAGGAGAACCTGTGCCCATCCTCACAGCCCAGAGCCCCAGCCAGGAGAACCTATGCCCATCTCCACAGTCCAGAACTCCAACCAGGAGAACCTGTGCCCATCTCCACAGTCCAGAACTCCAACCAGGAGAACCTGTGCCCATCCTCACAGCCCAGAGCCCCAACCAGGAGAACCTGTGCCCATCTCCACAGTCCAGAGCCCCAGCCAGGAGAACCTGTGCCCATCCTCACAGCCCAGAGACCCAACCAGGAGAACCTGTGCCCATCTCCACAGTCCAGAACTCCAACCAGGAGAACCTGTGCCCATCTCCACAGTCCAGAGCCCCAGCCAGGAGAACCTATGCCCATCTCCACAGCCCAGAGCCCCGGCCAGGAGAACCTGTGCCCATCTCCACAGCCCAGAGCACTGGCCAGGAGGGCGCAGCAGGCTCCAACAGATGGGAATGGTGTCAGTGCCGCTTTCTCCTCCCATAGTAGCACTTGCAGTGAGTCGGGATGAAGTGGCAGATTTTCAGGAGTTGGGGTGTCCCCCGGGCTGGCTGAGGAAGGCAGTGCCCTGATCCCCAGTCTGACCCTGGGGCTGACCTCGAGGCAAGGGGAGCAGCAGCACTTGGGACTCAGCTATTTAAAGCTCATTACAATATCAATGTCAAGCTCAAAGGAACTGCCAAGTCCACTTAATCCTTAGTGCTGAAAACATACCTTCAAAACCCAAAGTATATTTATCTCAATGGTACTTAAGCAAAGGCAACTGTTTTCTTCTTCTCCTTAGAGAAATCTTTGCAGTTCTTGCTCAGTTAACTCCAACACTGCTCGATGCTGTCCAGCACCTCTTCATTCTACCCTATTTATACCCTGAGGATGGTTCCTTTCCTTCCCACACCAGGAGGAATTCCCACTAAACACCACAGTAACCTGTTTACTCCAGCCTGTTTATCCAGTTTAGGCTGTACTAAGCACCCAAACCAGCTTAGATGTGCTTTATGTAATCGGGCCAGGCCAGCCCCACGGCCATGGCTGAGTGCAGGGTCTACAGTTGGCCTGCCATAACCCACACCCACAACTCAGCTTCACTGAGATTTTAATTAAGAAATGGATAATAATATTTCCTTTGAAAGAGTTTTACTAATAAGAAAATGAAGGCACAAAACCAGATCTTGTTTCTGGCTGAAAATGTCATTCAGTCACTGTTGCTTGTTGTTCCACAGACACCACAACTTCAAAGAACTGTTACCACTACTCAGAGAGGTGGATTTACTGAAAGAATAAGCAACTAGATTGAATACACTTCTCTGTCACACAATATTTTGGTGCTTCACAACACCCACAGCAGTGCAGTGTGAACAACCATCCTGGAGCTGCAAACCCCTGGACTGCAGTGTGGGCTCTCTCCATCTTTTAAATTAAAGCTGGTTTGTTTTTTTCTTATGAATAATATTCCTACACTTCAAAGCAGCAGCATCCTCTGGCTCTAGGAAGATCTCACTGTGCTCTTTCAATGTATAAAGTGGGCTTGTAAAAATACAAAGAGACATTTCACCAAGGTCTGTAGAGAAGAATAAGGAGCAGAGGTTTTAAACTGGAAGAGGGAAGGTTTGATTGGACACAAGGAAGAATTTTTTTATTGTAAGGGTGTTGAGGCCCTGGCACAGGTTGCCCAGAGAAGCTGTGGCTGCCCCATCCCTGGGAGTGTCCCAGGCCAGGCTGGACAGGGCTTGGAGCAGCCTGGGCTGGTGGGAGGTGTCCCTGCCCATGGCAGGGGATGCAAGTGGATGAGCTTTAAGGTGCCTTCCCACCCAAACCATCCTGGGATTCTATCTACTATATCAGCTCTGCTTCATACAGAAAACAAAAAAGCCAAACAAACAAATCAAACAGAATTATACATTAATTTGGGAAAAATCAAAGTGTGAAGTCATAACTAAACCCAAACTATTACATTTAGAACACACACACACACACCCACACACCACCACACAGCCCCAAAAAAACCCCAAACAAGTGTTAAACCACCTCCCTAAACATGTCATTATACATCCATAGGTGCAGAAAAGTAACTACAGTACAAAGTTATACCAGAGGTGCTACTTCTCTGTCAGGAAATCCTCACTTGAGGTGTCTTTAGAGAACAGAAATCACTCAGGAGAAAACAGATCTAAAGACTGAAACCTCTGTCAACCCTCATAAATTATGCCAGTGGTTGCAAAAATATTCCACCCATAAGCTTGCAAAGACAAGAGAGAGTCTTTAGGAGGGAAAGGTCAGTAATTCCAAATCCAATCACATTGGTCTGACAAACAGTTCTGTTGCTGGATATTTTAAAATTATTGGACTGTAAACCAGTGCAATCCAACAGCTTCTGATGAGCAGACAGGTCACTGTTTACTTCTTTCTTCCTGCCACTTTGAGCTTTGTTTGCAATCAGGAAAGTGCAGAATTTAAACCCAGCCTGATGGCAGCCCAATAAAATCTGATCTGTTGTCCCTTTCTCTACAGAAAATCTGCATGGAGTTCACTGTATATTTTTAGTCTCTAATACAACATAGGACAATGATACTACAAATTTTTAAATCCTGTTATTATTAACTCCATTACCACCAGGGAATCTAAACTGAAATTTGGAAGCAGAAATATCTGACTTGAGGATAAAGTCCAGAAAAGAAGTTGAGAAAGGAACTCAGACAGCTGGACAGAAAAACAATACACCATCTTGTCAGCAGATGAAATGGTTCAAACACCCACCACAAAATGGAACCACGAGGAAAGGGCACAAGTAGAAGAACACTCATGAGGAAATCAATAGCCAGAAGCAGGACATCCATTTTTCACCCTGTGCTGACTTCAGTGCAGCTGTTGCACAAAGCAACACATCAGAAAGAGCATATTGCCCTCCATTTGGGTTTCTCACACAAATCTGGGAAGTTATTCAAGGACTCCTTCCCAGTCTTTCCCGCTCAGCTGCACAAAGATGTGACCAGTAGGACAACAAAGACTCAGAATCAATCTAGGCCAAAAGCAAAATTCAGGAGCTGGGAACAGAAGTTGGCAAATGGGAATGGGTTTGTTCTCTCAAGAGAAAATTTTGGTAAACCCTAAAGCAAAAATGGGAGCATTTGATGTGTTCTACACAGCTGCTGGAATGGCAGGACCCAAGGGAGGAGACAACAAGGTAGATGAGGAGAAGCAGCTGTGTCTGCAGCACTGATCTCACCAGGAGCCCTTGACTCCATATGCTGGGGGAGTTGGAATTGAGGTTCTTCAAGCCCATCCATCTTCTGCACTTCTTATGCTGCTGTCAAATGCCCCTTTTTGCTGTGAGGTACCTGATGAGCTGCTGCACAGGAGTCCAGAATCAGTTTCCAGGATGGGCTGCAGTAGCCAGGCTGACACTGGGTTTGCTTCTCCCCGTGTCACTCACACTGTTTATTCTCTCTCCTTAATTGCTCTGTCTGTGGGTGTAACACACTTGACACACACAGCAGGTTTTGGAGGAGAGGGAGATGCTGATGGGTCATTTTTCTGCTGCCTGGCAGCTCAGTGAAGTTGCAACCTTCCATTTACAGAGTCAGGGGAGATGTTAAGCACACAGAAAATCAGAGTCTTCATTTCAAAGCAAGCTGCCCATGTCTGACCTTCCCCTGGCACTGGAACCAAAGCCACCCACAAATGAACACAGGCTGCTCTGAAAGCAGGAGACACATGGGGAGCATTCCCATCACCAGTTCTGTGTTAGTCCACTGAAGCCAACACCCAGTTACCAGCCACCCCTAAGGGCTTATTTTCAGTGCTATCTTGTTCACCTACTCAGCAAAAGTATTTTGAAGGGAAAATAAAGTAGAAAGTTGTGTGAAGAGTATTGTAATTATACACCATGTTTAATGGTACTGCAGATCATTTAACCCTTAAAACAATTCCCCGAAACTGGAATCATTAACAAGCTTAATTACCAACCCCATTCTTAACCCTTTACTTTCTCATTTCCAGATGGCACAGTTTTCCCCATGGGACTTAAAACAGTCACACAGCCACAGAGCTTATGCCTACATGAGAAGAGGAGGCTCAGGGGAGACCTTATCACTCTCTACAACTCCCTGAAAGGATGTTGTAGCCAGGTGGGGATTGG
>JAWWLY010000447.1:0-11227 GCA_035041215.1 Gymnopithys bicolor | reverse complement strand
GTGCTGTACAGGGTGCCAGGCTGCAGCCAGCTACGGGCTGGGATTGATGTGCTGTACAGGGTGCCAGGCTGCAGCCAGCTACGGGCTGGGATTGCCGTGCTGTACAGGGTGCCAGGCTGCAGCCAGCTACGGGCTGGGATTGATGTGCTGTACAGGGTGCCAGGCTGCAGCCAGCTACAGGCTGGGATTGCCGTGCTGTACAGGGTGCCAGGCTGCAGCCAGCTTTGGGCCAGAGCTCCCTGTGTTTAAGAACTGGCACTGTTTCTTGAACCCTTTATGCTGTGTATGAGGTTCACAAGTAACTGGAATGTCCAACTTCATTCCTAACTGCAGTTCACAAGCCTGTGGAAGAACTTCAGGTAAGGTACAACCATTGTCTGGTGGCCACAGGCTTTAGGCTAAACTTCCAAGGAGTGTTAGTCACCCCTGGAGGATGGATCTGTGTGTTTGTTCCTGGGAAGAGTTCAGTGGCAGGCACTGGGTGGGCTGTGCCTCCCTGTGCTCCTGGGATCTGACTCTCCATGCTTAGGGATCCCTTGGGCACAAGGAGTCAGAGATGCTCCCTCCTAAAACTGTTCCCAAGTCAGCATTTCTGCTGAGGATGCACTTGTTTCTGCTTCCTTTTCCTGCCCACTGAGGAAAGTGCCATTCTCCACAACTGCAAAGGAACCAGAGTTTGTTTAAATGGATACATCCCCTCTCAGTTTGTTCTCAGTTTTAGGCTGTGTACAGATGTTTTATCAATTTTACTTGGACACCAATACAGAAAACCAACTTTATGGAATTAGTGTAGACCCTTATGACAAAGTAGTGTCAGTTTAGTGAGTTTATTCATATGATTAACATTAATATACAACCATTGTAATTGATTCAAGCCTTCATATAGTTTACTGCAGCTGCACACCAAGATCAAGAATAAACTTTGTAATTGTAATATTAGAAGAGTAGACATTTAAGTTGTGAAGAGAAGAACTTGATGTTTCTATGGGATTTTTCTCTGTGCTTATTCATTTGGGAGACCTCACTGTCATCTGCTGACATCCTGCACTTAGACCTGTTTTTCTACAATCACTGTTGTGCTGAGTTTATGGTAAACAATATTGCACAATTTTTGGCACTGACATCCAAAGATGCAGAAGTTATTTTGAACATTCATTCTGCAACACATTTAACTGAATTGTATCACTTTTTTAATAGTTTTTTTTTCCTCAAAGCTTTGCAAACTGTCAGATATCTGATAACCTCTGACAGTGCTCAGACACTGTTCCTGACACGGAATTCCAAGCCAACTGCTGTGGCTAATTGCTTTCCTTGGGATTGTCTTCACTGAGCAGACATTCCTGACACTCAGTGTTCAAGTAAGCAAAGGAAACCTAAATCAAGCAGGATTTAGCCTGAGCTGATAGGCCTGTCTGGGAATACAGAATAAAGCCTAAATTAGCACTACAGAAACAGTGTTGCTCCAATATCTTTCCCTAATGTGTTGGTTGTCTCTGGGGTTTGTCTGACTAGAGAGAAGCTTCAGCACAGTTTACCAATTCTTCTGAAACTGTGCACAGTTTACCAATTCTTCTGAGGGCTCTGAGTGGTCAGTGTTTGTCAGTGTGTGGAAAACCTGAGGAGAAAGTGTTATATAAAAGTGAATTTATCACTGCCTCTCAGTAAATTAGAATAATCTGAGAATAGTGATGACAGTGGCAACAGAGTGGCTACCAGTTTGTGAAGATTGCATTGAACTTTGAGAATTCATGTTCCACACATACACATTTGTGTTCAGAGAAAAATGGGAGAAATCTTGAGAAGGGGGTGTATAGCTCATCAGAGACAGATATTCTTGGTGGTGTATAAAATTCAATTAAAATAAAAAAAATCAGGCAACAGTTTTAACAGGGATCATATGTGAGTCAGGTGTTATACACTGGCAGTTCAGTTGATCTGCTATTTTATATTATTAGTGACATTATTTGCTCTTGGCATACCTGCTGCAGCCTGACAAAATATAAAGCCCTTACTGGCTTTTGAGTTGGGAGGATTACTCATTTAGGAAAATTGACTGTCACAGCACACTGTTTATGTTCCTTTGGTGGCCCTATGAGTGTACTGTTCCCTGTGGAAGTGAAGTGTGGATATCTGATATGCCTGATGGTGTGTTTCCCTTTGTGGCTGAATCCTGCTGCTGAGAAGTCTGGAAGGTGCACTTAGAACTTGGAATCCTCTGCACTGCACATTTTATTCTGAGGCTGCTTATTCCCATGAGCAGTAATGAATTCTAATTATTGTGATATTTGTGAATTTGGAGTCCTCATTTTGACTGCCTTTCTTATACTTGGTCTTGATGTATCTCATAGACAAAGAAACTGTGAAAGGACCTTTTTCTATGACCAAAGTCAGGCTGTAGTTTTTTTTAGTTGAAATTAAGAAGCAGGTTGAGCTCAGTGAGATGTGTAAATGTTCACAGGAATCCAAGGATGTCAGAAGATATGCAATTCAAGCAGCTTCCCAGGGCCTCCTGACGCAATGCTGAACTTGCAAATTGGGATATACAGACAGGGATTAGCTGCCTCACTCACTGTAAGAATCTGTTTGACTTTGCAGAGGGTAAATGCTTCACTTACATCTGAATTCAAATCTTCCTTGCAGTCCCTGGAAGAATCAGAGTTTATATCCCCATCAAGAAAACTAAAGAGAGTATTTGGGAGAATGAGCACAGTCCAGAACAAGGAGAAGGAGGTAGATACAAGTGCAGCACCAGGATTCTTTTAATAAAGGTTCTCTGCTGGCTGGTGATTTTTAAATACATTGTCAGTAAATTAACAGGTCAAACAGGTTCTGCCTAAAAAGAATATACAGACCCAGAGTTCTTTTATTTGTAATTATGAGAGTGGATGAAAGCAGGGTGTGGTCTTTGGCCGGGAGGAGAGTCAGGATCTGACAAGCTTCTGTGCCTTCAGGTGAACCTCATCCTCCTGCCTGTGCTTCTCCAGCTGCCACAGAGGAGTGAGCCTTGCCTCAGGAGGGCAGGAATATGTTCCTGTTTGCAGGGCTCCTTGCAGACAGACATTCTGTGCACACAATATTTCTACTATGCTGTCTGTATTACACGTTAGAAAGTTAACTGGTTTAAAAATAAAAGTACTGATCACATGGCTTCAGTTTAGTTTAAGTGCATTGTTCTTCCCTTCAGGGAAAGTAACTGGAAAAAATAATAATTCCTTCAATTTTGTTATGGCTGTTTAAGTATCTGACTTCAGAGAAAGCTGAAGATGGTGAATTTTTCCTGAGACAGAAGATATCTCCATGGCTGAGTGCATTTGCTGAACGAGACCCCTAGGAAGAAAAAGTATTTTGAAAGTCTTCATCCATCTACACTTTTTAAAAGTTGTTGTGTTCTGTCAAACCCAAACATTTTAGCACTTCACGATTGGCCTTCAGAAATGTTCAGTTAAAAGTTTTATCTACCTTCTAGTTTTGAGCTCATGGATTCACTTTGAGGCCTGATTTACATAATTTTTTTAATCTGTTAAAATTAAAAACTGAAAATAAATCGTGTGCAATACCTCGAGAAAAACAACATTGCAAAACTTCGCAATATTATGGAGTTGCAACATAAGGAACATGGGAAAAAAAGGGGCACAGGGTCGCTGCTATATTCTAGTTTTTTCGGACTGGAGTCTCCTTATTTCAGTTCCTTTCCGTGGTCTCGAAATACGAAAGTGAACAGCGCTCTGGGTGCTGAGGGGTCTGTTCTGGCGGCACTGGCGCAGCTCCGCTGGCGCCGATTGTTCCTCCGACAGCAGCGGGTCCGTGTGTCGCCGATTGTTCCTCCGACAGCAGCGGGCCCGTGTGTCGCCGATTGTTCCTCCGACAGCAGCGGGCCCGTGTGTCGCTGATTGTCGCTCAGACAGGAGCGGGTCGGTGTGGCGCTGGTTTGTCCCTCAGACAGGAGCGGGTCCGTGTGGCGCTGGTTGTTCCTCAGCCAGGAGCGGGTCCGCTGGCTCTGATTGTCGCTCAGACAGGAGCGGGTCCGTGTGGCGCTGGTTGTTCCTCAGCCAGGAGCGGGTCCGCTGGCTCTGATTGTTCCTCAGCCAGGAGCGGGTCGGTGTCGCTGATTGTTCCTCAGACAGGAGCGGGTCGGTGTCGCTGTCCCGCCGCGGGGCGGGTGCGGGCAGGGCTGGCTCGGGCTCTGGTCTGCGGCTCGCCCTGCCCTCCGGCTCCGGGGACAGCTCCTCAGGCACAGCCAGGGCACGAGAGGCGTGCTGGGAGCTGGAGCCGTGGCTGGGACCGCAGGGACACTTCAGGCTTTATGGAGATCCCTCTTTGGGCTGCTTTTTCCTTCTCGGTGCAGCTTTGCCACGGGAATGTTTAAACCCACTGGGGCTCGGAGAGAGAAAACTGGGAAACGGGGAATGGCAACCGGTTTGACTTATGGGTTCCACTCTTTTCATTCCGAATTTGTCATCGTACTTTGTAGGCTAAAACATGTGCAAAGACATTGCAGGGGGTTTCAGCGTGGTGTGACAAATAGATTCTGAGTTCTGGGAGATGCGGTGAATTGTGTCACTGATCCTGTGCCACTGCAGCCCCCGGGACTGGTTTGGTGGCAACATTTGCTTTGCTCTCTCTTGGATACAGGGTCTTAACAGTGGTTCGGGGGGGATTTGATTTATGCATATATATGCAGAAAATAAGAATCATTTGAATTTGTCTTGTTTTATTTTACATTCTTAATCCAGTACCATTGTCAAAAGTGTATTTTTAAATACTTCTAAGAACATGGAATGATTTAGTAGAGTATCTACTTGAATAAAGTGTGTGATAAATTAAAAAAAAAAGAGAAACGAGGCCATCAACTCTCCTCAAGCTGTATATTGTAGGGTTTTATGTATTTGCTTCTGGTAATTATGCCAATAGCGTGCATGGAGGAATGTATTTCACATTACTGTTATTTTAATAAACTGAGTCAATTATGGGATTGAGAAAAATGGGCCTGGTTTTTAGAAGTCATTATAGATACACACATGTATATACAGAACCTGTAACTTCCCTCAGAGTGAGTTACCTATTTCCAAAAATAAGATAGGGAAAAATGCGGGAAATAACAGGGAAAACCCCAGGAATTATTTTCCGCATGTTTGTAAAACTGTCACATTAATTTTGGTGACCTGCTTTGGAGGAGGAATTTGAAGTCTGACCTTTGCATACCTTCTACTGCCCATGTAAAAATCAGTTTAAGTTCAGGAGAAGCTCAGAGATGTTGGCACCCTTATTTTGGATGTGTCTGTGGATCCGTGGCCGGGTGGGAGGAGGAGCTGCTGGGCTCGGGCATCTCCACACTGACCTGCTCAGGTGTGAGATCAGGGCAGGGAGGGGAGGGCAGAGCAAGGGGAGCTGTCGGGGCGCAGGGTGTGCTCTGGGAGGCAGCAGAGCGTGTTGGCAGCAGAACACGGGAGCTGGGACTGGTTGGGCAAGAGTTTGGGACAAGCAGGTACTCGCCAAGGAGCACTGGAAAGGAACGTGGGAGTCTGGGGCTCAGCTGATGAGACAGCAGAGAGAACAGAGCCCAGGAACGAGGGCAGTGGGATGGCAGGAAAAGGGGATGGTCAGGAGGGGCTGGGAAGCATTTTGCCTGTTTGGTGGGTGTGAGTTCAGCCTCGCTGGTTAACTCTCGTGGGTACTAGTTCTGAGGAGTTGTGCTGCAGGGCAGTTCTGTTCTTTGCAACTTGCCCTGTTAGGGAAATCCTCTGTATTGAATTTCCGTGTTGAAGTTTTGAAATTTTGAAGATGGTGATTACATTCAGCTTCTTTATTAAAAATGCCCTTTAATAGACCACTCCTGACCAGAAGTTATTTTTCACTTAAGGCCTTAGTCTCACTTGCTGAAGGGGACAGTGAAAGCACTATTTGATATTTGGGTGGTGTTTTCCACATTGTTTACTGTGGAACCTAAACTTTATTTTCTGCCCACTGTTCAAACAAAGCCCAACAGGCAGGATTGTTCAATTCCTTGGAGGTTTATGTATGTCACCTGTTACCGTGCTGCCACAGAGCTTCACAAACCTTTAATTAATCTTCACAACACCTTTTTCATATGATTCAGTTCAATCATTATTCAGGATCAGAGCCAGTAGATCTTTTTTTTATACAAATGTGGAATAGAGCCTGCAAGGTAATCAAGTGTAATCATGCAGTAGCAAAGCAGAGTTACCCCCAAAACCCATTTCCTGGTATTTTTTTACTTGTCAGTATTTGATTTTTACAGTCACTATGACACTCTTTAAACATTTTTGTATGTTAAAAATCATATGTAACATTATCCTGAAAACGGCTTCATAAGGCATGTAATGGAAAGAGTAGGAAGGAAGGATATGTACAGCTTAGGATTTGTTGTTGTGTTTGTTTGTAACCTTTTTGCAGCTACTTCTTTAAAAAAAAAAGCACAGCTGAAAATGCTGACAAAACCAGACTTTACCAGGGGTGTGTGTGTCTGTGTGTCTGTGTCCATGTGTCCGTGTGTGTGTGTGTGTGTGTGTGTCTGTGTCCGTGTGTGTCTCTGTGTGTGTCTCTGTGTGTCTGTGTCTGTGTGTCTGTGTCTGTGTGTCTGTGTCCGTGTGTCTGTGTGTCTCTGTGTGTCTGTCTGTCTGTCTGTGTGTGTGTCTCTGTGTGTGTGTGTGTCTCTATGTCTGTGTCCGTGTGTCTGTGTGTCTGTGTGTGTCTGTGTCCGTGTGTGTGTGTGTGTGTGTCTGTGTGTGTCTGTGTGTCTGTGTGTGTCTGTGTCTGTCTGTCTGTGTCTGTGTGTCTGTGTCTGTGTCTGTGTGTCTGTGTCTGTGTGTCTGTGTGTCTGTGTCCGTGTGTCTGTGTCTGTGTCTGTGTGTCTGTGTCTGTGTGTCTGTGTCTGTGTGTGTGTCTGTGTGTCTCTGTGTGTCTGTGTGTGTGTGTCTGTGTGTCTCTGTGTGTCTGTGTGTGTGTCTGTGTGTGTCTGTGTCTGTGTGTCTCTGTGTGTGCATTTTGGTGCCATTTGCTCACAGAGCAGTTCCTCAGGGCCGCTCTCACACCTTGCAGTCAGTCTTGCTTCCAGCCCCACTGCCAAGACTGACATAAACTCAGCTATGGTCCCTATAAGGCTGTAAGCTGAGAGCCTTTGATTTTGAGGCTACAATATCATACTTTCATGCATGTTTTAAATGCTTGTTGGTGCATGTTGTGTCTATTTGCCTCTTCATTTATCATTGTCTGAACAAATCAGCAGTTCAGGCAGTGATGTGACTCCTTATTTAATTGTCCTGACCCAGCCCAAGCAATCATTTTCATATGACAGTTCAATTTCTCTAATTTCTGGAAACAACAAGCCCAGAATTTTTGGCAATAATATGACTTTATGTAATTAGCTCAGCTCACCTCCTACAACTTACTGATCTTTTGCTTTTCTTGCTTGGGAGCTTGGATCTGTCTATAAGGGAATTTTATCTACAGTGGAGTCTTTATCAGAAGGAGCTGCTGGAACCGTGTCCTCTTGAGCCACCAGTCCTGTCACAAAATAATGCCTTTTTTACCCTCTCCTCTTGAAAGAGGAGTATGTGAACTCCAGTATACTCAGGGTGACTCTCTTTTTCTAGCAGTTTGGAAAGAAGACGGTGTATCACTGGGTCAATGAAGCAAACATTGCTTATCTTGAGTTCCTGTTCCTGTAGCTGAGAGTACCTGTAGCTCAAGGGAAAGGAAATAAAAGGTCAGGGGGAAATGGACCAGGACAGAGAGATAGGGTAGTAGGAGGCTGAGTGTGATCTGTTACTTCATCTTTGGGATATCAGTATCCTGTGTTTGGGTATCTTTTGGCATTTCGTGTGCTTAGGCCTGTCCTGTGACTCCAGGGGTGGCAGCAGCCAGAGGCAGAGGAGCTGAGGCTGTGCTGGAGGGGAACAGGCAGAGAGCCTCAGTTACAGAGTATGACACTTTGACTGGGAAGGGCTGGGAATTTGTGGTGAGGGAAGAGGGGAGGCCCTGGGTAAGGTGGGGTTGATGAGAAAAGCAGGTTCTTAGTGCAGGAAGAGAGGGATGGAATTGAGGGCAGTTGGAGAACACGTCTGGAGTCAGGGTGTTGAGGTGGTTGGAAGGAGACAGAGAAGCCTGTAAATAAGTGAAAGGGGATGTTAAGATGAGAAGCACTTTAAAAAGCTGAGGAAGTTTTGGGGATGTTGTGGAGTACTTTTCTTGTTTGAGAGGCACTGAAAAGAGTTGAATACAACCTGTGGCATGGGCAGTGTTCATCAGAGGGAAAGTTTGACAACTTTATAGTAAATGGAAACCTAACATTTGGGTTTAAAATGGCATTTTTGGCACTGCAGTTTGGAAGCCCCATGTTGCTGTCAGGTTTTCCATGCTGTGCAATGGTCCCTTCCATTAAAGGTGGTGAGTGATCCCTGTGGGCACTGTGTTCCCTAAGAAAGGCAGGGAAGCAATGGGAATACATGTAAATATAGAGTTTTGTCAGAAAGCTGAAAGTTAATAACAGTTAAATAAGTGGGGGGGTTAGTGTAAAACATGAAAAATTATTTAACCCTTCTTGTTCCTGTTTTTTTTTTGAGTGAAAACGGCAAAAGCACAGCAAAAAAAGCATGTTGATTCCATTGAAAAATAATTTTGATTGAGGATTTCCAGCAGTCTCTGAGTTTGAGACTAAAAATGATCTTTTTGGGAGGAAGAATTTCTTCCCTTGTGTGAACCTGTGGAATTGGAAATGGTAAATTTGATCCATTGGAAAAAGGAGGATTTCAGCTTCCTATTCACTGTTAGTGCTTTTCCCAGGTAGAAAGCAGGAATGTTTGAACCTGATGGTAGTGCTTTGGAACAAGAAGGGCCTGACTACTTCTGTGAGGTTCTCCCTCATACAGGGGTTGATGGGGGTGTTATTTCTCTGTCTCTGAAACCTGTGAATTTGTGCTGATGGACAGCAAAGGCATCCTCTGCACTGGCAGTGGAATTGGTACAGTTTTTAACGCTCCACATGTGTGTGTGTATAGATCACATACAGCTACAACATATTCTTCCTTGTAATGCTGCTTTTACCAGTGCAACAGCAGCACTTCATGGTTCTTTTTCCTTGTTTTGTTCTGTTTGATCCAGAGGACATCCATCAGCATCAGGAGCAGAGGTGCTGTTCTCTGGGTGCTGGGTTTGTCTGAGCGCTGCAGTTTGGGAGGAGTGAGAGTGTACTCAGGGCTTGGGGGGGTTCTATTTCATGTGGTAAATAACCAAAACTTGATAAGGTCAAATGCTTTTTAAATATTAGAAAACAGGACCCTAATTTGGAGAAGAACAGTCCTAGAACTTGAATGAAATTTCGTGTTAATGAAGTAGGTTGCAAGTTATATGTTTGTGTTCTGTAATATTAATATTTTCATCTTAACATTTAGGGTAAGGAATTGCTTTAACATTTAGAAGCCAAATGAAATTTGTTTTGTAAACAAAAGTTGTGATTGATTTTACTACATGGGGATTTTATCTCATTTAAAAGGTTGTTCCTGGATTACTGGAACATTCAGTCTGTGTGCAAGCAAGGTCACCTCCCCAGGCAGCCGAGTTCAATCGGGCTCTCTGTGTCTATGTATGTATATAAATGGATCTGTAAAAGTGTATCTTGTGTCTGGCCAAGTAAGTTATAAGGGGAAATGTTTTCAAAGACTTTAGCAATCTTGGAGCTCTTTGCTTTATTTCTAAACCCTGTAATTAGTGGCTTCTGGAAGCTGGATTTGCTTCTGCCCAAAGCTGAGGAATATGCACAGTAATTTTGAAATCCAACCTCTAACCATGGGCTGGCTCATCATGTCCCTGAGTTAGAAGTGTTTGAGATGCCTGAGCATCAGGCTGATTTCAAACTGATTTTTTCTTTAATGCCCTTTTATTTCCTTTGTCTTCTTATTTCTCATATTGGAAAAATATGGAGTGTTTTCTCTGCCCTGTTAGCACAGTAGCAGAGCATGGCAGTGTTAGACTCTAATGGTGTTTGAGACCCTTTGTAGTTCACATTGAATTATGTTTGTGATTATCATTAGTGCTTCAGAAATTTAAGTTAGATGCAAGTAATAGGAAAGATTATCAAGTTTTTAATTAGCATGTAGCAATTTTCCAGCCTAGATAAACTAGACTTATCTGTTATGTATTCTGGCTGAATTTTTGAAGCGTTCTCAGCTCAGCCTAAGAGAATAAATTAAAAAAAATCAGCAAATTGTGAATTGCAAGCTACTAATGAAAAATATTCTTGGTAAACCTGATCCTCCAAGCCTGCTGCTCAGTTTGAGCATGCAGTCAGAGAGTGAGGTCAGAATAAATCAGGTGCTTTTCAGTCTTCTCCTTTGTGTTCCAGCTGGTGGCACTTGGAAGTGATCCCCTGGTTCATCCCTGCACTGCCCCACGGCCTCTGGCAGGTGCAAAACAGTTCTCAGTTCAGAAGGATCAGCATTCCAAGCCCCTGCTCACTATCAATTTAAAGCTTTTAAAAGCACTTTAAGTTTGGAAACAACCAGGAGTTGCAGCTTTTGTGCCACAGCCAGAGAACAGGAGGTGATGGAAGGATGTGACAGGTCTGGGTCAGTGTGATCCCACCGATGGGAGTGAAGTGGCTGCTCTCACTTGCCAGCTGTGTCTTTTTGGAGACACAAAAAGAGCAGCTGCTGCCAGAGGCCTCACACAGGACATTTGTGCCCATTTTATACATTCACCCATAGAGCTAAACGTGGCTCTTGCCAAAAAGCCCCACCAAACCCAACTGGGTGCTCAGGGAAGACCTTCTTGTGCCCTGCCTTGGGCTTTGGGTTTTCTGCCCCCTAACCCTGTCCATGTGAAAATGGGGTGTGGTATGAGAGCAGATGTGTTTAGTTTGGGGTAGGAGACAAATGGCTTTCTGAGATGAAGGTGAGGAAAACTGGAAGACAGAAGGAGAGCTGATGAGGACAGGTTTTAATTAATCAAAAAGCTTTGTGAGTTGTTAAATGTCTCAGAGATTTTTGATGATCTGATGTGAAATGGCTGGCTCTAAGTCTCTAAATATTTACAAATAAATTATCTGAATATTTTATTTACATTCACAGTTATATGCTGGTTAAAATCTCTGTGTCTGCAAAAAAGTGAGTAATTGTTGAATCATAGAATAGAACCATAGAATGGATTGGGTTGGAAAAGACCTCCAAGATCATCAAGTCCACCCCTTGGTCCAACTCCAGTCCCTTTACCA